>LJIJ01000337.1:0-137188 GCA_001718145.1 Orchesella cincta
CAAACTCGTTCTTAATCACTGTAGGGATTGCTCGCGATAAAAAAGGAAAATCTTTGACAACGTATTTCTATCTAAACAAAACAGTTCACGAAATTACTTTAAGACAACATACAAGCGCTATCACAAAACAATGCGCTTACATGCATACCCTTTCGTAACATTCTGCTTTCACTCTTACAATCGATTCAAAGGATAGAGCTCATTAGCAATTTCATGCAGCGCATTGTAAGATTAAATAGCACGGCATCTACTCATTGCTTGCAGCTCGTAATGCAAGTGACCAGTGTTCATGACAATGACAATTGGATAGATGGAAAACCATCAAATCTCTCGAAAATTGGATACAATGATTTAATCTTTGTATTACTATGAAGGGACGTATTTTTGACTAAAAAAATCATTCGCTCCCAAAACTAACAAACAACACCATATTTTCTCCTCTCACTCGTTTCTAACCCGTAAAACAATGAAGGCGTTTATGTGCTTGGTAAGTTGAATAATATTTGTATTTGAGTTGAAGCATTTTTGTATTTTAAAAGGTGATTTTTTAAAACGCAGATCGTTTTGCATTTTTTGCCTGTACACCATGGCTTCCAAGAAGTTCATTCGGTTCGTAAATTTACAACAAGTTAAAACAAACTCACTTTACAGAAAATATGCAGTAGTTTTGTATTTTTTACAGTGAGCGAGGCTGAACTATCCTGCTGAGCAACCGAGATCTGGTCACTTCCGGAAATGGATTGTACACCCAATTGCGCCTGCATATCGGTACAGTATGTTGTTCTGCAAGGGACGAAATCTTTACTAACTAAATTTTGAAGTACCTGTACTAATCATGGATTTACTCTTAATCAAGATGGAATGTATCGATTGTATTTGAAACATTGGCATTAACAAATAATTTGGAAGAAAGAAAAAGAAAAAACAAAAGACAAAAGCACATTTTATCTAATTGCTTTTGATTGAGCAAAACCATTTTCCCAATTTATAGATACACTAGGAGCATGCCACTAATCCTATTGTGCATTTTGCATATTGCAGACAATGCCTGCTATTTTCTAAATATTCCAATATCCATCGCCTTTATCCTTGTTTTTTACCAAGAAATGCACTGGCGTCAATTCTTAAGTCCCGTTAGTGCGGCAACGACAGAGTGATAACATTAAACTTTTTAAAATAAATCACGCATGACAGCTATCACCTTCCACTCTGGCCCAGGTAAATACTTATTTCCAGATAATATGCAATGTTTAAATCCATTTCAACGTTATCCATTGTTATGAAATTAATGCAGCAAGACAATTAAATCAATTTAATGTGTTGGGTACTTTGGACGTTTCCAATGTTTAAATCATCAAAATATATTAATTCGATATTAGTAGGTACTAATAAGTGTCCTAATATGGAATAGAGATTAGTTTGTCCATGAACCGTCTTTGCATTGTACCTTTAACTGTATACTGAAACCTGACGCTTGCCAAGAAGAGACTCAAAAATTCCTTTATGATGAAAACCTGCCACTTAATGCAAAAAAAAGTTTATTTAATTATGTTTCCTTATGTATTCGAATTCAGATAGTTGTACATTCCATGACTGAACGATTTCAAATTGAATTGTTAGTTCAAATGCTCACTGAACCTCCTTACTGGAAGCTTTATAACGAGTTGTTCCAAACAAGTTTCAATGTTTTCTATTTTACTTTGTTTCATTTTTTGGTTATCTTTCTTTACATTTGAAAGGTAAAACAATATATTGACGGTACAGCTTTCTTGAGTCAGATGTGTCATTCTGAGCTTTCTCCCAATAATTAGTCAATCAGGCGTGGTACACAACAAACATAAAACAACGCAAAACAGGTTCGTTCTGTTTTAGATGGTAAATGCGTTTCAAAATGTTTTTCATGAATTTACGATACTCAAGAGGGTGGACAGTTTTGTGAAAGAAAAATTACTGCGAGTCGAATGTATATTTCGAACTTCTACTTGAATGGCAGGGGGTCAAAATTAGTGTTTATTATATTTTACTAATAAGGCCCTTCTCAACTCTCGACATATATCGTTATTTTTAGAGATTTCAAAATCATCATTTTACTTTATTACTTACGGTTGTTACTTCTTTTAACTGGTCATGCCAAATTTATATTACATCCTCTGTAATATATAATGTAGAGTGATCCCTTTTTAAAAAGGTTGCGATCACGGTGTATACTTTTCGTGGAACCATTAACACCACATGTTTAAAATACAATTTCCTTCAAAGAAAAAGATATTTAATACTGTCCCTTTAGAGGACAAAGCAAACCATTTGTTTTCGGTAGCCCTTTCATCCTAATACTCGATGCAGTAGCATAACTGAACTTTCCCTTTCAAACCGTTTCGGCTGGGCCAGTGTAAAACCTGAGCAAAACACTCAATTGTTTGATTAATAACTGCTCATAGAATCGAAATCAACATCTGCTTTCGTATTCCGAGCTCTAAATTTGAAACTACAATAAATGCAACTCATCACAAATGATTTGATCCATATAGAGCAATAAGTACTAATTTCGTTTCAGGGAAATCGCTTACTAGTTTGCTAATAAATTACGTAAAAAATAACCGCATTTCAGTTTAATTGAACTTTTATTTATAATATTAAAAATCATGACATCTGATACGGCATAAAAAATAGCCAGATCTTGAATGAATCTTCATTTAATATATTTTTCAAAGGTCCAAAAGACAATGGAATGATTTAGTTAGAATTTATAAATTTTCTGCAACCTTAATCCTTTTCATTTACTGCAGCAATTCCTGTAGATTTAGATACTAAGTTAGGTTGTTTAAGTCACATGCTTAGCTGGTTATACTCTAACTGTTCACACGTCAAACTTGAAGCCGTGTTAACTGTTAGTGTACATGCTTTTTACATACGAATGTGTAGATCTGTAATTCCACCTATCGTTAGGATAATAAAAGAGCGGTATAAGCGTGAGATACATAAAATTAATCCGTCACGTCTCTTTACTTTACCCGTTGACAAAAACATGTGTCTCGGGTCAAATTAATAAATACTACTTGCTACTAACAAATAACAATTGCTTAAGCTAACATGCATCCAGCTCAAAGCTTTGTTCATGTATTCAAATACTTGGAAAGCGGTTTAAAGTCGGCTAGATCCATTCCTATTTATAATTTATAATAGGCAGCAGATATTGAAATTTGCACAAACTAATACACTTTTATTGCAATTTCTCTACAAGCCCACTTTGCCTCTTCAACCTGGATTTCGTATATAATTTTTGTATAATCTAGAAAATATACTTTTAACATAAATCTGTCAATTTATGCATGCGAGAATTCCGTTACCAAAAATAATTAGCAGAAACCAAATTTCCTAAATACAAAACATTCCACAAAGGTTGATAATAGAACAGTGTAAATTAAATTGTATACTATGCACTAATACTTTGCATCACAGTCAAAGCATAAGAATGGGATTTCCAGCTTTTTCAAACATGATTAAAATGCATTATTACCTATCTGTAACATCAGCGGTTAAGATTACCTAGCATAGATAAATTGGAAACCATATCAAAGATAATCATGGTCTTACCCTACATAACTACGTCTAGGCCTGGTATTTACATCAACAAAGAAGTAGTAAGCTTGTGCAATGTGTCCAGTTTTACTTACTTTTCACATACAAAACGACAATCAGCATTCATTAGACCATTCATTTAGATAGCATGGCACGACATCGCCACATTAGTTATCCAAATGTTATGTAACCACGTCTTGCTGTTTATTTTGAAAAAATTTGACTATAAAATGGTCTCCGTTTTACTGAAAATGTCACTCGATTCAAACTGATAAAACAACAACACCAACATTTTCCATTTTCAAACGTTTTCTCCCCAAAACTAAAACAATGAAGGCTGTTATGTGCTTGGTGAGCTAAATACAGTTTGCATCTAACGTCAAAGTCAATTTATATAATCGGGTAACTTCCAAAATTACAGATCTTTTTGGCGTTGTTCGCCTGTGCCATGGCTGTGCACGAAGTGAATTCTGTAAGTGATTACACCAACAATTTTAATATTTTATACCCATTGTATTTAAAACGGGAATGATTGAATTTGTCATCTTTTACAGTTAGCGAAGCCAAACTCTCTCTGTTGAGCAACCGAAATCTGGTCACCTCTGAATGGCTTGT
The DNA here is from genome assembly GCA_001718145.1 of Orchesella cincta. Taxonomy (NCBI): domain Eukaryota; kingdom Metazoa; phylum Arthropoda; class Collembola; order Entomobryomorpha; family Orchesellidae; genus Orchesella; species Orchesella cincta. Next base: position 4,195 of record LJIJ01000337.1, read on the forward strand.
ACAACCAATTTCGCCTGTCTATCAGTATAGGTACGTAGTTCCGGCCGGGATGAAATCCTTTATTTAAATGACTCCGGCACTGTTATGGATTCACTGATACATAAAGACCAATGGAATTCTTAAAATTTAATATTGTATTGAATTTTAAAATGAAATTTGGTGTTGGAAGTAATAAAAACTTTAAAACATCAATTCACTTCGTATTAAATGTTTAAAATACAAGCTAATTATTTGTGAACTTTGGAAATACAGAGATTACATACCTCAGCAACTAATATGTGTTTCTAAGATCTGTCTCTTCTCAAAAGGATTGTCGGTCCCAACGTCCATTAACAATATTTTCACGAGAAAAATGCGTAATTCGCTTTACTCCGACAAATGCTACACATCACGTTACCCACGCAAAAACTCTTATGGAATGGGGTTTTCCCAATATTGCTTTCTATAAGTCCATTCTGCCTTGTACTTGTGGTACAATCACGTGCGTCTGCAAATTGATATAAAAAGACTTACACTTCTTAAAAGACAGTTTTTTAGAACCTTGGACTGCTTTTTCAGGGCTTTAATTTTAATTGATGAATTAAACCTAAACTTACGTTGTAGTTTGATCCTAATTCTACGAGGACGACTTCTCCGAAGATTAAACAAAGGAATTTTATTACAATATGTAGTACACTTCATGTATCTCCAATCACCACACTTTTAAAGAAAGAAAAAAGGCTCTTTTTTCAAAATAAATACCATTCACTCATGCAACATGCCAATACCCTTACTTCTCTACATGTTCCTCTTCATTATTCAAAGTACCGTTTGCATTCTAAGTCATTAGATTTAATGAGGGAGGAGGGTGGGAGTTTAATCTTCGGAGAAGTCGTCCTCGTAGAATTAGGATCAAACTACAACGTAAGTTTAGGTTTAATCCATCAATTCTACTTCAGACGACTTCTCCTCAGATTAAACAAAGGAATTTTATTACAATATGTAGTTGTTCAAAGCAAATGCAAACGGGCTAGATTTAAAAGTAATTGATAGTCTTACATTTAATTAGACTTTCTGAACAACAATACATAACTTTCAATTTGATAAGACAGCTTTAGAAAATTCAAATGATGCTTCAATTGGACATTTGTAAAACTTTTGGAAAGTTAATGAATCTTTGCTCCAACCAGCGCTCGCTCGGATGTTCTCAAGCGAAACGCCAGCTTTAAGAGCAGTTGAAGAAGCAGCATGTCGGACGCTGTGCGCACCATAATTTGAAATGTCAACTCCGGCTTCAGATAAAGTTGTCCTTATCCAGCGTGCAATAGTTTGAGAGCCAACCGGATTCCACGGCTTCTGATAGCTTACAAACAACTGCGATGACTTTCGAAGATCTTTAGTCATATTAAGGTAATGCATAATAAGCGTTCCAACACATAAAGAAGGTTTCTCCTCAAAATACGGAATATCAAATTCAGATTGGTGAAAGCCTGGTCTAGTTGTCTTCAACATCTTGGAAATTCTTATTTTAATCCCGTTTGGTTGCTGCACAATGTCATTTACGTTGATTGAAGCTAGAGTCTGTGTACGAGCTGCAGTGGCTAAGCACAATAACATGCATAGTTTCTTACTGACTTGCTGGAGGGACAATTGCTCGTTCGGATATTGCTGTTCCAAATATCGCAGAACGACAGTAACGTCCCAAACTTGTGAATATTTGGGAATTTGAGGACGAATGCGGAAGCAAGCTTTCATCACTCTTTTGACAAATTGGTTCTCACTGATAATTGCAGGATTTTGTGGAGAAAGAAGAAGGGCAACGGCAGACCTAGCCGTATTAACCGCGCTGTAGCTACTCCCGGAGTCAAAACGTTGTCGTAAGAATGTCATAACATCAGCGGCAGTAGCTTCAAATAAGTTCACGTTATGGGAGACTGTGTGTTGATGCCAATTTCGAAGAGCTGAGTCGTACTGCTTGATTGTAGATTTGGCCCATGATTGCATTATTAATGAAATGCTTTCTTCTGATAAACTGTGTCTTCGAAAGGCTTCCTTGATAAGTACGATGCCTCCAGGATAAGCGTTTTCCACATTGGATGCGGAGTTCTGGAAGGAGACATTAGTAAAGTATTACTAGGTTGGAATGTGATATATCGCTCTCGCAATTTAAGGACCTCTGAGTACCATACTTGGGTTGGCCATTTTGGATGAACAAGCAATAATTCACAGTGTTCTGAATTAAACTTTTGCAAGCAACGTGAGATTAGACTAAAAGGGGGGAATGCATAACATTTTTGCCCACCCCACTTTGCAGTAAATGCATCAATAATCTCAGCTTCAGGGTCAGGAAGCCATGATGCGTAACGAGAAACCTGAAAATTGCACCTTGATGCAAACAAGTCTAATTCTGGTTCTCCAAACTCATTACAAATGCGCCTAAAAGCTGTAGCGCTTAATTTCCATTCGGACTCTGCATCAGCTATTATGTTACTTTTGCTAGGGATGTAACTAGCATAAATCCAAATACTTCTAGCCTCGCACCACTGCCAAATCTCTCTAGCCAGGGAAGCGAGATTTTTATAACGTACGCCGCCCATTTTGTTAATGTACGAGATTGCGGTGGTGTTGTCAATTCTCATGAGGATCTGACAATGTTTGAGATTTGATGCAAAACACTTCAAGCCAAACAGTGCTGCTTTAAGTTCGAGAAGATTTATATGTTCGTTTTGCTCATCAAAAGTCCAAGTGCCACGAGTTCGAGACTCACCGCATGCTGCCCCCCACCCTTTCGTGGAGGCATCCGTAAAAATTGTGAGCTCAAAATTATCGACACGAATGGGGCATTCATTGTCTAAAATATTTGTTCGCCACCATTCCAAATCTTCCAATACGTAAGTTGGCAAATATACTTTCGCGTCAAAATTGCCATCAAAACTACACAGAGATTTGATTTTATAACGTTCCAATCTCTTTGTGTACAACATACAGTACGGTACTGCGTATCTGGAAGCTACAAAACTGCCAATAAGTTTGGCCAAGTCTCTATGTACATTGTTTGTGTTTCATCAAACGTGTTACTGTTTGACTGATTTTCTTACTCTTTTCACGTGGAAGAGAAACTGAAAACCTGAGCGAGTCAAACACTAAACCCAAATAGCAAACTCTTTGTGCAGGAACTAACGATGATTTTTCCATGTTGATTACCAAACCTAAACTAGCAAGTAGAGACTTAGTTACAATAACGTCCCGTTCACAATCTCGCACACTGCTGCTTGCTATCCATAAATCATCAATGTAAATTACAGATGTAATGCTTTGAGATCGTAAATATTGCACAACAGGTTTCATTATTTTTGTGAATACAAATGGGGCAGTGCATAAGCCAAACGGAAGGCATGTAAACCTAAATAACTCATTCTGCCAAGAAAACGTAAGGTATTTTCTATGAGCTTTGTGCACTGGCACCATATAATATGCATCCGTAAGATCTAAGGTAGCCATGAAGCATTCAGGGCGAATTAGGTGCATAACCGAGCGTGCGTCCTCCATTTTAAAATGAGGAGCATAAACAAAATCATTTAATTCTTTCAAATTAAGTATGAATCGGTAATGTCCAGTTTTCTTCGGAACGAGAAAAATGGGAGAAATAAATTGTCCCTCTTCGATAGGAGCATGCTCCACAACACCTTTTGATTGCAGTTCCCTTACGAGTAAACTCATGGCATGGGATTCTGTTTGCGAAAATGGTGGATTTTTCGGAACATAAAGCTGTTGTGGTTTAATTAGAAAAGGTATCTTGTACCCAGCCAACCAACCAAGAATGGTTTTGTTAGAGGTAATTTTACTCCAATTACAAATAAATTGTTGTAGTCTTCCAGCAATTGCTGAATTACTTACACAGCTTAATTCCTCCTGTAAGATCGCTTCTCCGGTTTCGTTGCCCCGTACCGACGAGTCACTTGTTGACGGACGGGGCCCTTGGAGTTTAAAGGAACTTCCTTCCTTCCTGCAGACTGGGGCTTAGGCTGTGATTTTCGTTTTGGTTGAGGTTTGGGTTGAGAAATTCGGACCTCGTTGGAGACTTTCTCCAGCTCTTTAGCCGTTTTGAGGCGGTTCCCGAGATCACTCCCAAAAAGAAATTCATCCATCTCACATTCCTCCAGCACCTTTTTAATATTCTGTTGTACAGAAAATAGAATGGTGTGCTGCCGGCTAGCTGATAGGGAGTGATGAATATCAGTCAACATTTTTGCTCCATTGACAAGGCTTTCAAAAGCATCTTTCTTCCCTTCCCATTGGGACTTGGAAATAAGAGTGATAGATTTTCCAAATGCAGCTAGGGCATGGCCAAGCTGTTCCTGCATTTTACGAAACACAATTTCTTTCTTTTGAATGGCTTCGTTTTTGCTGTTGAGCTCGGGATTCAGCTTCGGCGGTAATAAAAAGGTGCAGTTCGATGGTATCTCATAGGAATCAAACAGGGCTTTCCGTGCTTCCTTTTCAATACCCTTCGTGGAAAAATGTTTCCAGCGAACTGCCAGTTCATCAGGGATGGACTCGCCCCACTTGTGGTCGGTGACCGGAGCAGCACCTAATATATCAAGTAATTCCTGATCAAAAGGTGCATCAATAATAAGCTCGTTCTCATCAGTACCAGTAACCACAATGTCCTTTTCAGGCGGGTCAGTGGATTTCTGACCCACGGTGTCAGCGGATTTCTGACTAGAAGGGTCAGTGGGTTTCTGACCAGATGCGTCAGTGGTTGCCTGACTTTTTGAATCAGCGGTTGTCTGATTTTTGGTACCGGAAGCAGTGTTTATGGTGTCACTGACCGAGCTAGTAGATCCAGAAGAAGATCGTGAAGACGAACGACGCCTCATGGAGGGTGTTCTTGAATCCCGCTCATTTAAGCGGTTCTCTAGCATGTTCAGTTTTGAAAGGATGAGAGACATGACTCCATCATCACTCTGTTTTTGCTTAGAGAATGATCTTCTTGGCGAGCGTGACCTAGTCGGGCTCCTGGATAGTGGGGTCCGACGACGACGACGCTCTCTTCGATCATGGTGGGATGGCCGTAGACTGCGATGACGTGAGCGTTGTCTTTCTGATGAACGATGACCTCCCATGGCTTACAATATTAAAAATAAATAAACCATAAAAGAACCCGTTTTTACGATTACGTAAAGAAAAATGCAATTTAATAAACAACAAATGGAATGTGAACCCTTGTTATTCTTATCCTGGGCAGATGAATCCTCCAATAACAACTAGCACGAACAGCGGGATCCAATGCGCAATGCAGAACGGAAGGTTAACATCCAAAATATTGACCAAAAGACGGAACGGCACGCAAAAAACTACTTTTGAGTTACTGCTGTTGACTTTTATAGTGAATCCTTAATCAGAGCACTTTTAAATCGAATTGCAATTAAACTTTAAGATGAAAAGTTAAAATTGTTAATATTTGTGTGGATCATGGACACACAAAGAAGTAATGAAGAGGAACATGTAGAGAAGTAAGGGTATTGGCATGTTGCATGAGTGAATGGTATTTATTTTGAAAAAAGAGCCTTTTTTCTTTCTTTAAAAGTGTGGTGATTGGAGATACATGAAGTGTACTACATATTGTAATAAAATTCCTTTGTTTAATCTGAGGAGAAGTCGTCTGAAGTAGAATGATGATGCTAGTGAGCATGAAATAAATCGCAGTCTGGCTGGCAGGCATAATCACCAATAAAACTTTATGTTACTACTGTTAATTTTCCTTTTGGAATATAACCAAGTCTGGCTTCTTTTCATTTGCTGTTTTGCTCACGGGATTAGAGATTTTTGCAGGTCGAGGTCGAAAAGGATTCGTATCTACACGTTATGCTGCATAACTTATGCATCTTGTTGTTTGCAACCGCTCGCTTTTTATTAGTTACATAAACTACCAATTTAAAATTTCATGGTCGTGTGAATTTAATCCCAAATGTGCAATCTCCTTGGAAGGTCATTATCAAGTCCATTAGGATTTCATTTTAATAAGCTTCTCGGGCTAATGAATCAGGTCTAAAATATTTACTAATAAAGCCTCAATATACAAGTAAACAAAACCTGGGTTGTGTAGCCAAATTTTTAAACTAAATTTTGTCCAATTCTGGATCTACTATACGTATATTATGTAGTATATAAAAAGCAACACATGTTTGTTTTAAGTTGTAGGTGTGGAACAGAAATATCTCGAAGATGACAAGATTGCCTTGAAATGAGGAGTGTGCTTCGATAGAGTTATAAAAAACAAGCAAAGTTGGAATAAATGGTAGTATATGTTTGAGATGAAAAGGTCAGTGTCAATGTCGAAGCAAATGGAAGCGATGATTATGGTCCTGTACGAAAATATGACACATAGCTATTATGAGAGAATTATAGAAAATTACTCCAGCCTATCGTGTGTCCGTATGTCCCTGACAAAGAGCAAACATCTATGTACAATGTACATACATGAACCTTACATCAGTCTTATAACATATTCCATTTGCGCTCATCTGATAGGAAAGAATCTGATGGGCATATTAATTCACTTCACGCTCCAACCTATACTTTAGAGTTTCCCACGTTGCTGGTTTTTATGAATAACTTTTTCTAGCTTGATTTTTCACTACAATGAAATCGAATTTAAGGGATGTCACTTTTTGTAAGTTACTTTATTTTAGTTTTTCACTTGAATGCACATGAAAGAACGCATGCCACTTTTAGGTACGCTGATGAACGTGAGAGAAAAGCCGAGTTACACGTGTAAATAAGCTTTCTGTTGAGTAATAAATTGCAGAAAATTTCCAGAGATTTAATTACCTGAGTTGGAAAAGTCCTCAAATGGCAGTACACTTCGGTGGTAAGGAATCTTTGGCAGAAATTGGAATTCTCTTATTATTTAAAAATGATCTTTGAGGAAAGCAAGTCAAAATCTTGATTGAGGAAAGTGAAAAACGTTTATTGAGGAAACTTTTAAACACAGTTAATTTTTAGTGTGCTATAAACCATAGTTTCTAACTCTCCAGCAAAAAACTAAGCTCAACTAGCTGACGAACAGAGAGGAGATGACGGCAGAGTATGAACAAGATGCTGCTAATGATATGACCGTGTGATGACACATGTGCCGCTCTTATTTCTTGTCAGACGGTTCCAGTCCATCAGTCCAGCAGTGTGAAATGCAAATACACAAGCTACAACTGTTTTTTGTTAGCCCTTTTCACGTTTTCACTACTGATGCTCTCCTCTCCAATCCTACGCATGAAAATCTATACATATATTAGGGACAGATAGGTTATATATTTCCATGTATGCAAATCTGGTTTTTCTGGTTCACCATCTTCATCATCCAACTGGCTGGAGAACCAATAATAAACATGCAGACGAGTCCTAATCTCAATCACGGTCCGCATGCTCTCGGCATGTTAAAAGGTTGATTACGTATGTACACATTTTTTCCAATCACAGCCGAAACTTTGATAAATAACATAATAATATGCATGCATAATAATACAACATTCTTTCCACATGAGAGTTGTATGCATTTGTGTGTGGCAACAAGTAGGGTTGCATGATCGAAAAAATTATCAGTTGATGATTACAATGACTGTGACTTTGACCTTAGAATTACTGAACTACCGTAAAAGTAGTTTTTGGAATTTCCTTAAGATTATAAGATTTTAGGTACTTTTCTAAATAATGTCCAGATGTGCACAATCATCGGTTTTATCATAAAGTATATTATATGTCAACAAATGTATGAATACGCAAGCTGATAAATGTTGGGATAGGGCCAACGTATCGTTATTCCTGTGTATGAAAACTAGAAATGAATACATTTAAGGAAAATTGCAATGCAAAAATCAACCAAAAATGTAAATTTTATAAGCATATTAAATGTAACTTGAATAAATTGCATTATAGTGTAATGAAAAGGCTCAACAATCTTCTGCACTTTTAAATAATAATTAAAATTGATTTTTGCATGCATGCGCTGACATTTAGGAAGTTTGCATAGAAGCTTAAGTGGTTCTTGGATCGCATTGTTAAGTTTTTGTAAATAGGAAACCAGTACAAGAACTATATGTTAATTCGCACAGCTAAAGGTCCAAAGTCCAACCAGACTGGATATTCGTCATCATCAACAATCCTGTAGACAAAGTGTGTTTGCTACCTACCATGTTTTTACGAGCCAGCGTCTAACACTTGTGTCGCTGTATCCTGGCCAGGTGCCATATTCATAAAAATTCAAGAAGCTGTAATAAAAACAGCTCGTAATTTCAATAAATTTAAATGATATTTTGCTGGAACTAACTTTATTTTCTCTATTTTTCCTGTTAGTATTATCATTACTTAATCCTTCCAATGCATTGATCACCTTGTTTCAGAGTAGTACGGGTTTATTACGTCCTTAAAGTACAAAGTAAATTGAAATTGCATATCTATATGGGAGTAAACAAGAAAGCAGTCTTGAACTTCACCATGACCATCTTCGCGTCTTCCTTCTCAGTAAGTCAACTTGCTTGGGAACTTCTTTTTATCTTGAGAAACAAAACGAAATTCTGGCTAGCTTGATTGAGGTAAAAAGGAATGAGCTTACATAAAACTAGTCATCACAAAGTAACAAGGCATATTATTTCTCGCACACCTTCTTCGTAGGCTACTAATAAGAACCTGCACAAGCTTGTTAATAGGAATAAATGCACCTTTGTTAGCTATTACTTTTTCTAATAGTTCATACATAACATATTCTGAGTACGCCAAACCGTCCACATTTACGCGGAAAGATGCGTTGATTTTTGCAGCAAAAACTCTCCATCAGCTCAAATATATTGAGGTGTAGTCCTGGCCCCTAACGCTCATTCATCTTTTAACTTCGTTCGTGGTCATTATCATAACCGACTAAACAGATGCACCTCTTTGCAGTGCACGTCCTCCACGAATGCTTCTTCATTTCCGTAAGCAAAGGTACATAGCAGGTATCGATTGGGGCAAAAAAAGATTTGGAATTTTTCATGAGAAAAAAACAGCTAAAAGAGATTTTTCAAGGCAATCAACTAATCGGAAGGAAGTGCTAACTTGAAGATACATCTTGTAACAAACTATAGTGGAAAGCTATCAATTATTATACTCGCATCGCATGAGGAACAATACAGTGACTACCGCACGGTTGACGTTGATATCTACAATTTTTCATACGGGTTTTGACCAGTATCACAGACTCAGTATCAATTAGGAGAATGGTCAGTATGGACTCACTGTCGCTGGCCTATGGGCGTGACAACGAGACAACATGGTGAACGCCACAGCTCCAGGCAGCAAGTTCGGCCGCTTTGACGATACGACGAACGGTGTTGCTGATCCTCCAGCAGCCATGGAGGTTGCTGGAATGGGGGGATCATCCCAAGTACCCAGCATACTGGTTTGAAAATGTGCTGGACAATATCTACTGGAGAAAGTTTGTGTGGGAATACCCCATGGTCCCGTATATTGCTTGTGTGGTCTATTTGGGAATAATTTTTGGGATCCAGCGTTACATGAAGGATCGAGCACCTTTGAAGCTGAGAACTCCCCTTATTGTTTGGAACTGGGCGCTAGGAATCTTTTCGATAATGGGGTGCTATAGACTTGGGCAGGAGTTGGGAGATTTGATAGTTGGTCAAGAAAATGGACTTCATAAAAGTATTTGTGAAATGTGAGTTAGCTACAAAAGTGGTCATGCAAAAAACTATGCATTTTCATTTGGAACCCAAAAAATTCTAAATATCTCAAATTTTCGCTTTTAGACAAGGTCATCATGCCTCGGCCGCGTTTTGGGGTCTTCTATTCACCTTTTCCAAATATATCGAGGTATAAACATTTTCTTGTAATTTCTAATATTTTCCCCAAATGCACTACAATTAAGTTTGCGAATTCTAAAGTAAAATTCATAATTTTTAGTTGGGTGATACATTGTTCATCGTTCTCAAGAAACAACCTTTGCTCGCCCTTCAGTGGTAAGTTTCATTTTGTAGAACGCTACCGAATACATATTTGGAGTTGAAATGTTATTTCCTTGTTTTAAGGTATCACCACTGCCTCGTCACAGTATTTGCATGGGTACTGTATTCTTGGCAGGAGCCAGTTCTTCGGTGGTATGCTGTCATCAACTATTTTGCCCATAGTATAATGTACCCCTACTTTGCTCTTAGGGTAAGTTGAAAAACTTCAGAGGTCAAAACATTACTACTTTAGTCAACGTGTTTTTCATATTGTTTTTGACTATTGCAGGGAATGAATGTCAAAGTTCCAGAAAAGTTTGCAATGCTTATCACCACCATCCAGGTGATGCAAATGGTCGCAGGCGTTTCTTTAAACGTCTACTCGCTCTATGTGTGGGGTAAGTATATTTAGCTTATCTTTTCGTTCACTTTTAAGCTAAGAAACCTGAAAAACAATTATTGTTTAAACCAATATTTTCAGGACAAGGTGAAAAGTGCTCCAGGAACCCATACTCCATTGGCTTTAGTTTATTTACGTATGCCTCTTTGTGGATCATGTTTATCCAGTTCTTTGTTTCGAAATATATTTCAAGAACACGTAAGAAGAACAAGGCTGACTAAAAAAGAAACGACGTGATGCAATTGTTTGCTTCACAGTACAACTCGCTCAGTATACAATAGTTAAGAACAATAATTTAATTTACCGTACTGCGATCAACGTGCGAATGCGACCAGCGACTATTACTACATATTTCGGAACAAATGTAAAATACTCGACCAGAGGTAACCTGCTGTATATTTTGTATAAAGGTGTTGCGACGAAATAAGATACAAATAAAATTCTTACTCGTACCCGTTTTTAGTTCATCATTTTCATTTATTAATATTGCCCTATGTGGTTTTTGTGGAAGGCAAATCTGGTCGAAAACAATAAGAACATGAAATTCGACAAAGTTTATAGTCAAAAGTGTCATCTTATAAATTAAATATATCATATTTACCATGTACATCCACACTTCCTCAATAAAGCATCTAGCATAGCGTGATCAAATCACATTTATCCATAATATCATACACATATGAAATGCTACATTTGACTTACTGTTCTGCATGAATCTGTGTACTTGTGTACAGTGATGGCAGAGCAAAGGTAGGCAAACAATTCTAGTTAATTATTTATAGAGATTAACGTTGATTGAGACCAATATTTTCTTTAAGTAGTGTTATTTGGATTTTTCCATACATATTTACAAACTATGCTAAGTTGTATTCTTTGAGAGCATTTTGCATGATGGTATCTTTTACGGCGCAGAAGACCAATTTAATGTTCTCCGTGTCTAGCGAATTAATACAGAAATAGAAATTTAATACCCGACACAACAAGCTATGAATAAATCATATTTTCTTTATAAATACCTGTGGCACATGTGAAATGGCTGTAGCACATTCTATCTGGATCTGGGTTTTGTGACAAGTACAGCGAGTGGAGAATAAATTCACGAGCCGCAACGTCATCAAGTTTCGGTCCTTTGGGCAGTGATAGGATTTGAAAAAACATGAACAACAAAAACAATGTCAAAACAAAACATTTAGAGTTGGGAAAAAATTATGCATTTCTCATCAATTTGATCATATCGATTTAAAGGAATTCGCAGAAATAATAAGATTTACGAGAAGCATTTGTAGTTAAGTAGAATGCATTTCGAAACGCACATAATTTTACGATCAAAACAACAGAAATGACCAGTTAATTTCGCCTACAAGGTAAATACTAATATGGCTCCTGTATCAAATGCACGTACAGGTTAGTTGTGAGCCTCTACTGAGAAAATCCCATTTGGTCCTCCAGCTTAAAGTAACAACGAGATTTTTTGTACACCTGAGATAATATGTTGTTACTTGATTTTTGTAGGCTACGGTAGAAGCAATGCTGTAATACCGACTAATGAAGCACTCTGTACAACGAGTTTATGGGATTTCCTATGATCTACTAGGTAAGCCTATGAGGGCTTAGGGCATCGACTAGGCCGTAGGTAGAGTGCAAACAATGATATATGAAGCTATATGCATGGTTTTTGCTTGCACGTGTAGATGTGCTCAAGTAGTCGATATTAAACAAAGTATTTGCAAAGTCGGTATTCAGGCGATTTGCAGTTATAAATGATATTAAACAGTTGTCAGAAAAATGTTGCAGTGTGGCATGATTTCGGTATAGGTAATTAGAATGGAACTTGTTTGGTTTCACAAGGGCCTACTTTTCTTGGTAGAAGAATGAAAATATGGAAATGCTCCTGTTCATGTCAATTGTATAATTCAAGAGAACATACCTTGATACTCTGTAAAGTAGTCACCAATGTGAGAAGTTAGAATTTTCTCTGCTAGCAAATCCTTTTTGTTGAGAAAGAGAATGATGGATGAGCTGGCAAACCATGGCTGGGTTATAATTGTCCTAAATAAGGCTATACTTTCTTGCATTCGGTTCTATGAAATAAATCCGCTTTTAGACTCGTAAATACGATTGCAGCAATTTTGCTATAATTTTAACACGGATAACCTCATTATTGGACTCAAATAAAATTTGATCGTATTCGCTAAGGGCCACCAAGAAAATGATTGAGGTCACATTTTCAAAACAATGGATCCACTTCCTTCTTTCTGACCTCTGACCACCGACGTCCACCATTCTATATTAAATCATTCTAGTTAATTAAGTATGTACATCCATATACAGCATATTTCGGTAACAAACGGCAAGAATACGAGTACCGGAAAATGATAGAATCCAAATCAAATGGATACTCTATAATTCCTGTGGTCGGGACTCGAGCACGTAGAATATCTTGCTCTGTGGGAAGATAGTCTGGCTCACCAATTCTGTCGAGATCGCTTAGGTAGCTGAAAGGATATGAGGAATTTGTACAAAAAAATAACTCCTCTGCCAATATGGCATTGCTAAATGTAGAGATTGTTCAAACGTAATGATTCAAATTTTACTATTTAGCTGAATCCGTCAACTGATATTCTCTTCTGCGGTCGTAGATCTCTTGAACCCCTTTGTCATTCCATAGATTTTTCAGAGTCTCTACCCATCCTCCTTCAAGTGTTGTGACTTCTTCATAGTCCATGTCTTTGATTTCGTCAAATTTCTCCTGCAAGTGAAATTTATGTCCAGAAAATATGATATGATAGATGTAGATAGCTTCAAAGTCACTTCAAAGCTCACCTGAAGGTTATCATGTTCCAAAGAGACCTTGAGATTGTCCATAGCTTTCACCATGGATTGCATAGCCATAAAAATGTTTTGGAAAATGAGCTTGACATAACCCTTCTTATCTTCCTCAGAGTAACCAGAGCCATGAATAATTCTCATTTGTTTGATAAATGTAGACTTTCCCGACTCTCCCGTTCCTATTACAAGTAGTGTGTTAAAATGAAAACAAAACTTTCTCCAATCACAAGATTAATATAATTTAGGCAACCCAAATTGCAGTTAAAAGTTCGTACCTAGCAGCAAAAGTTTTAACTCTCGCCTTGCATCCTTTTTGTCTCTCTTTAACGATTTTTCAATCTCCTGATTGATTCGCTTCTGTTCCTTCGCCTCCGCGGATAGAAAGCAGGACATTTTTAAGAGTCGCTTTCCCGATTACCGGATTAACAAAAAATTAAACTGATTTCAAAAGCCTGAACAAGTTGTCAATGACGTATTTTTCTTGCGTGGTGTGTATATGCACTATGAATGGATATCAGTGCACTCGCCACCTTGGTAAATCAGCAAATGAAGGAAATAGTAGGCTTCTGGACATTCAAATGTAGCTGTGAATAGCAAATTGCTATTTTTGTTGAGCAAATATTCATGAGACGGAGCGGACATAAAAATTGTTCGTTATCGGTTATAATATGTAGTCCATGCTGTTGCTAATTCAATTACTCACACATATCATCAGCGTCCTGCCCCGTGTGTCCGAGTTTTTTGTGTGCATCCAAAGTTGATCCAATTATGGAGAATTTACATCCGTTCATATGTAGACGATGAAAACTGATTCGATCAATTATGATAGGCAGCGCCAGCATGAAAATAATCGCGAGACAGTATTCACAAAGAACCATGCTTGCCAGCAACGTTTCTCTTCTCCGAAACTGCAAGCTTTCGAGGAGGTTAAAATGTGCAATCATGAGCCTACCGGCATTTATTAGTACGGCACATTAAATCAACCCTTGCCATAGATGGACTCTCGGACGATTAGCAGTGAAAATCCAATGCTAGTTTGCATTATTGTAATTGTACACATATTTATGTATAACTTACTATCGTCTGCTTCTTACCCTGATCTCCATCAGTTTACTAACATATTACTGAACACGTAATGTATAAATTAAAATCTAAGCTCACAAGAATTGAATTCCAAGAGCGATGCTTTCTCTATAGCAAGATGTTATTAATTATATGTCAGGGCAAATTATTCTAATTTATCCCGATTTTGTTCGTCCGTAAATCTATGAAGATGGTGAGTTTTTTTACTAGTAGACATATTTACTGCAGCGATAATGGAGCTGAAATGCTCGCCAGACTTGAAAAATCAATGTTAATTTATGTTGGATCAAAAAGTAAAATGTATGATAGAAAACATTTGGGTTTGACTGTAAGCTAAAAAATGTGAATTTCAAATTAGTATTAAACATTTCAATCAAATCTAACGATGACATAAAACTAAATTTTTCTCATTTTAATTTAACGTTTGTTTTATTATAATATAGTAATAGGTCAAATTGAATTCCATTTCCTTATATCTGTTAGGTTGTAATAGGGTCAGGTTCATTTCTTTCATTGAGTTTTCACTGAATACGACACAGGAATACTTATAAGGTGAGATTTTACATTTACACGTATACTAAATTATAATAAGAAAATGAAAATTAAGTTGTATGTGCACTAAGAAAGCACGTAACAGCATGTATTTGTAGTCAGGTACGAAAAAATCACTGACTGCTTTATTTGGGAAACAAAAAACTAAACACATGAGAATATTATTCGACATTATGTATCTATCGTTCGGACAATTGACCAAACCTGACTTGATCTGGTGTAAATACTATAATCCATTTTAATCGATGAGAAATACAACGAAAAAGTGTAACACAGCACAAGAAGTTTCTAAGAAGTTAATATATGATTAAATGGCTACTTTTACTCCTATGCTGAATTTGGCAAACGGAACTGATTATTCCTTCATTTCAACAATAATTTATCACTAGAATACCTTACAAAATCAAACTTTATTTCAGCCTATAACAACTGCAATCAAATTTCCAACTTCACAAGTTCTGCCCATTCAGCTTCCCTTCTATAATGCTTTCTCTGTATTATTATTATTTTATTGCGGTATTTGTGCATACCTACAGTGTAAAGGTATTTAAATACGCTTATGCAAAAATTGCTTGTAGTATTATCACTACTGTCCCTTTATCAAATGGATAGCAAACTTGGTTGTGGCTCCCAATATCATGAGAAGACCGATGTAGCCAAATGCTCCCTTCATCCTGAAATGAAATTAAAAATTTTTTTTACTGACCAATGCCATTCAAGTTAATTGTAATCATGCAGATAGGACTGTTGAACAAAAATTACCGTTTCTTGGGATCCCCTGTATAGTAGCCTTTGGCGTATGCAACTCTTCCAGCAATCCATATTGCTCCGCCGATGGCTGTGAACACTGGCATTTCTAAGCCTCCAAAGGTCAGCAGACTGAGGAAAGTTGGCATTTGCTCCAAAGTGTTTTGATGAGCTCTGTAAGTTATAGGATGTATTTAAGATATTTTAAACAATGCTTCATTGTCATTGTGAGATTTTGTGTGAATTTTGTACTCCTTCCGAGCTTTCCCCACCTACACACAACAAAGCATTGATTATTTTTCATAAACATATAACAGTCAAACATTTTACACGTGGCTCTACTGACCTGATAAGCTTTCCATTGCACCATCACCATTGACCCCACGGCAGTCAGAACAACATAACCATATCCACTAGGAATGTGAAAAAATAACCCTTGTGGGTCTCTGATATTGAGGCTAGAGCCTCCGAAAAGGAATTCTCCAACTCTTGGCATTTTGTTTAAAACTGCTTTAAAAATTCGTTTTAAAAATTTGATTATTGCCTTTCAAAATTGTCGGCTTTGTGTGTAACTAAACTTTGCCAAATGTAATGATGATGAAATCCGACTTTAAAATGTACGTTTGAGGTCGTTTTACAACTTGTTATCTCAATCACCCGGAATATTTTAGTTTAGAGCATAAATAACGCGGTGTCTCATAATATGATTTCAAAGTTCCAAGCATAAACAGTGTTTAGGGATATCCACAATGTTGGCGGCTCTCATTTTAGCTGTTCTGGATTTGGATCAAGCTTTGCCATCGCATATGATACATATATAACGCTGGATGGAATCCTACGGGCGAATGTTTACAGACAAATCTCTTTTATGTGTTAAAAGCTCGTGCTAATGCATACGACCATCAGATCAGAGGAACCCTATTCGGCTTCCTTCATGACATACATGCTGCTACTGGTATACATATTATGTATGCATCATACGAATGGATGCACAATACTCATGGACTGCTACATTGTATATCGTAAATACACCCACCAGACAAAGAAATGCACATTTATGTGATGTTATGTGGTATGCATTGGACTTGGGCACGACACAACTCTCCAAATCTCATACCCGTATGAATGGAACATGAAATACACCCATACAATCCATAGCCAATAGTACAACAACGCAACAAGGAACAAGACCACCACATGACATGTCTTTAAAACATCATGACATGCAAGATTGGAGTTGCTAGCAACAAACATCATAGCACGTAGATGGAACGATTTTTTATTTGCACTTTAGTGGCTATGTGAGTTTGATCGAAGCAACCTCAGGAGAAGAAAAATTGTTTATTTAGCTGTGTAAAACTGCTATACATTTAATGACTGCCCATCAAAGATACTTCATTAGCATGCTCCCACCAAACTAGTTTAGATAGAGACATACCCCTATCCCTCACCAATGGGATTAGGAGTCTTTTTTCATATAATATCATCTTTGATATGAACTATAAAGGTAAACAGTAAACACGACATGATCTCATTTCAGTACAAGGGAAACGCACAGCAAGGCATCAAAGTTGTTACCATGCATGATGCCAAAATGATAAGGTGAGAGGCACACAGGTGAGCTGAGCATATATAAAAGTGGACGATGGGTATTTTATGGATATAGTAATGTAATACCTATCATGCTCTTTATATTATATGCATTAAGACTCAAGCCAAGCCAGCTGCTCTTGAGCTCAATATAGAAATCCTTTTATGAATTTACGTACAAAGAAAAATTTTGTGTCTATAATATTCATACTAGTGGTGAGTCAGATAATCTTATATATATATCCCTTTTCAGGTACTTTCCTTCAGAATAAACATGCACATAAATAAAAATCATATGTGTAAAAGTGAGTGAGCAAGTGTGGTGTGATGTTTTTCAACGTTTCGTTGTTGGATCGAAATCCAATCCAATATCCAATCCAAGTTAAATTGCGAATCTCTTCCATTGGAGAGAAGTCTTAGAATAGAACAACAAGAGTGTTTTCTCTGAGTCTCATATAGCACAACAAACACAAGGTATACTCGTATATATTTTATTATGCATACTCTCTTCTTTTGTGGCATTTTCGTTGTAGCACATGATACTTGAGTTTCGTTTTTGGGAGCTCGTCATATTGATACATACATGTTCAACAATATTGAAATACTTTTTACTTATGGGTTTGCTTCGGACCAGGCACAACAACAAAAAATACAGAGTTCTTCTCTTCAAGTTATTTTGCATTTCAATGCAATCTAATTCACAAAGCCCATAATCCAGAGCCAATCAAACTCTACAAAAAAGGTTCACTAATTTACATACACAAGGAAGGACCCCTAGATGTGGAGTGGAATGTGTATAAGTTTTGTATGCATGGGTAAAACCATGTAGGAATCTGCGAGAGATTTATATTATTTTGTCCACAACGAAAACAATATATTAGCAAGAAAAAGAAGCGCTACTGACTGAGATTATAAACAACAAACACCACCCACTACGACAGCCAACCACTTACTTTTTTTAGCCCATTTTCACTGTAACATCAAAACATTCCTGTTTTTGTTGTGTCGTAGTTTGTCCCGATCTTTATACTCGAGTATCAAGTTGAGACACATGGCTGATATCAATATCAATTCCCATACCTGAAAGAAATTAGAATATTTGCAAAAAAAGAAAGGCGTCTGCGACAGCGTCTGGTTTAGCGACCAACAAACACACATAATTATTTCTTTTGTCTGTGTGCAATAAGCATCATCAGTATCCGCACGTCAGCAATAATAGTGTGCTCGCTCTTTGCAATAGTTATCCGAGTGCATAAGTAGCAGTTTCCTTTCGCTTTTTATAAAGATTACGAAGCACATCTAAACTAAGAAGGAAAGCCAGAACATATTTATTCTGCAGGTTTGTGACTGCACTCTCCGCAATACAGTTTATGCCATCCATAGTCATATTGTATGATTCCTATCTTACTGCATTGCTTCGTAGAGATCAAGTTAACTTGACTTTCGTCGTCTCCTTCTTATTTTGGGGTTTTTCGTCACGCTAATCATTTTTTTTCAACTCGTTGAGCAGTTGAGTTGCGGTATTACCTTTGGTTGTTGGAGTGTGCATGATAGTTTTTCAACAACCTTGAGCCAGTTGATTTGCTCCTGTGCTCACAACGCATTACATCTCTCTTGAAGACATATTGTGTGCAAAATTGGTTGAACGTATTATTCTCTTTAAACACTTTTGTTGTAGTGGGGTTTGCTGTGATTTATGAATATTATAACGTTTAGAGCCAGCAGAACTTCCATTTTATGACGTTGGTGCACAAGGGATGGGAGATTGGAGATAATATCCATGAAAAAGTTCTTTCATTGAGTGTGGTGAACTTGGACAATAAATGTGAAAAGACGTTTTGTGTTCTCTGATAAGTGCATTACTGTCATTTGCAGCAGCATAAAAAAGGTGTTTTATTGTGCTTCGGTAGAAGTAAGCATTTTGCATTTAATGTGCGTACTCTCTTTTCACCTGTGATTGCTACATAAAGTGTGGAAACATCAATTTTCCAAAATGAATGCCAATCTAGTCAGCATCTTGTCTTGGACTCGGCCTTACAAATCCGGGGTTGCGTTACTCTCCGTGAATGTCATCTTTTGGTAAGCCATATAGTATGCATAAGTATAGCAATGTGGATTGGTGGTACATATCGTTTTCACATTAAGATGAATTGGTTAAAATGGCGTTTCAGGTTTTTGATGCATCAGAGACCTGTTTGTGTGCTCACCTTGGGTGGGTTATGCTTCTACCTGAGATACCTCTGGAAACACCGGATCCGACCGGAAGTACTTGTTGATCCACCAGACTGTGAAGACTGGACAACTTTATCTTCCTATGACTTTGAGCAAAAGTACATTTCTCTTAGCAAAAACGTGTGGAATCGCTGGGTGAACCTTCGCACGGAAAATCATTTAATGGTAAAGCATATGACAATGACAATTTGCTACAGCTTCCCAATAATATATACCAAATACCGCGTGCTTCTTTCCATTTCCTGGAACATAAATATTTCGTTTCGAAAGCTTTTGTCCTCTTTTTGCTCGTTGAACGCTCAAGAGAGTTCTTTTTTAAGAGTTCTTAGAGTTCAAAGACTTTTTCCTTGTTCACATGAGTCGACTCCTCCGATACATTCCATTAGTTTCAGTTGCCAATTTTTCCTCCTTTTCAGTCCAAGTCAAGGAAAAAACAGCAGCGCATCAGGAAAAATCTTACTGCGTGTTTCCTCAGCCTAAAAAATGTCTCCTCTTACTTATATCAGCTTATTAGCCTTGCTTGACAGAGGAGTAACGTTGTTAGTTGTTGATTTTTTATTTGGATACACATAAACATCTCATTCAATGCGTCGCATGTAATACATACATTCTTTGATATCCACACATGCCGTGCTAAAATATCGGTTATTACGCCTTCCCATGATTCCTTGAAATATTTTGCCACGTTTTCTCTTCCAATTCACAAAACCTGTCTCTTCTTCCGACGGCATGTCTACTTTATGCATAATTTTGCGTGTGAAAGCATGTTTTTTAAAGTATCTCAACTACTCCGTCTGACTGATGATGAGTCGCATTTAAGGCTATTTATAGCAACGTCAGCCGATTTTTTTTTTGTGAAATCAAAAAGATGGCCCACGTTATCGTACCCAGATATGAGAGTGCATTTAAGGTACATTTACTTGTATTTGTAAACAGAGATGAGATTAAGTTCTCATTATTTATTTGCCATTTAGATGTCATAGGTTAAATGCATCACAAAAGATTTTTTAGAGCATGAAAACTATACCTACGTATATGCTAATGCGTATTGGAATGAATAGAACAACAAAGTACGTCATTTCTCACTCTTATTTTGACAAGTGGTATATACTCTAATGCTCAGGGATGACTTGCATATATCATGCCTCCAACTTTTCCAAAGTACTGCAAATTTCTGTTGAAAGACAGTTGGTGAGGTTATTTCCTTTTCTACGCAGGGTCATTAAATTTGGGATGAGAGGTTTGAATAGTACAAAGCTCAGTCGTGTGTTTGCCCTCGCCAAGTTATCATGAGTGGATCGTTTTTGAACTTTATGTGCAAACAATAATTTTTATTCGATAAGTTCAACAGCATAGCAAATCAATTACGTACTTTTTCAATTACAGTGGACCACTGTCACTTGCACCATGTGGATTTTACTTGGAAAGCTTGGCTCACAAGTGGACTTTGTCACCTTCCTCTTTCTGATCTCAAATGCTGCTTTCCTGCTAATTCCTTTGCTCAAAATTTGTCCATCTTTTGAGCTTGCATCATTATCTGAGGAAGGTGATGGTGTTATCAAAGAGGAAGGTAAACAAACATGCCGAGTTAGTGCTGTTTTTATAATGAAAATGTACCCGATAAAAGTTTCTAATATGCGCGTGTGATCTCTCTTTGAAAATTCCAGACCTGATTCCAGAAGTACCTAAACAGTCTAGTAAAACTTCCAAGAGCTCCATTACTGGCTGGACTGATTCATCCTCTGAAGCCTCAACGCCAGGCACGCCTCCTGGCCCGCATCCCGTTCGCATAGAAGAATCTCCGCCTCGTAGGCGAATGAGTCCCACGCTGACCACAGCCTTGACAGAGGGTATGCTCTCGCGGTCAATATCAGCGGCAGCAGCTTCATTTGTTACATCCGGCATATCGAAAGCTTCAGTAATGTCCGCATCCGCGGCAGTGATCTCTAGTCTGGCTCCACAATTTACTCAGTCCTTATCTACGACTGTCAGCGAGACCTTGGCAGTGGCTTCACCTCCACTTCAAAGAAACTCGTCGGGTCCCGACTCTCTCACACCTGGCATTACTCACATGCCGGATCACGAAGTCGTCGACTCAGATCCGGAAGATGAGTTCCTCTTTGACGCAAAACACTTTGACAAGTCCAGCTCTTCATCCAGCACCTCAAACTCGTTTGAAATCATTAACAACATTTAACTACTGCTGCTTTAAACCCAACAAAATAATACTAACTAGAAATTTGTAGAGATATACATGGTTTCAGCAAAGACGCACCAAAAATAATGCCGATAATATAAATCATAATATTATTCAGATGCCAGTTTATGTAGCTTTTGTGTGTAGAAATTTAAAAAAATAGTTGTTGTTGATAATAATGATAAAATGTTTCAAATGGAAGGGACGAAGTTACCAACATACTGACAGTGTAGGAATACTTAAAAATGGGTTTATAATATATAACTAATATTATAAATGAATGATGCATAATTTGCAAAAGAACAAGAGTTTAGCCGTCGTCTCTAGCAAGGTAAAATGGAAATGAATCTAATTTTTATATCACATTTACGAAAAAATGTATTCAAGTGATACGTAGTTTCTACTACATTTCAATACACTATGCGACTTTATGCAATAATTTATGTAAGCAGTATTTATTTTCAAATTTACAGCAATACCAACTTTTTTGCAATATGTACTATTTCTCATTTTGTCCAGAAGACAATGTTCCTTAACTTTGTATCTGCTTCTTAAAAATGAGAATCTATTCGCATTGGAATTAGTTGCTGCTGCCTTACAACATGTTTTCAAATGTCCGATACATATTTGTGTGCGACCATTTACAATAATCAATTACAAGACGTGTTTGGAAATTTTTCTTAAGGTTTCTCGAGGTACAAGCCAATTTGCTCATATTTATACGTGTGTAGCTTTTTAGTGAAAGTGAACTTAAAGTTATAGTTGATTTGCCAAAAAAATGAATGCAGCTGCTGAAAAATAAATGGAATTTTGTAATACTACAGTACATTTGTCGACCTCGCCGTGTTCCTATCAGTATCAATGAAAATCCATACTATGCACTTTTTATGATTATGAAGATAACTGAAGTATTTGTTGCGTTCCTTTTTGCCCAATTTTGTAGCAATATCAACATTGTGCCAATAGTTGTTTCTTTTCAAAGAGAAGAATGTACTTTTATGTCTGTTTGTATATCGATGCATGTGATTGTACTTATTGATTACATACTCTACACAGTTTTATTCTCCGTCAAAGAATTTCTTTGGTGTGTTCTCTGAAAAGTTAATAAACTTTTTTTGCAACTCAAAGCAAACTGCGTGGGATCTAGTGTATTCCGACAATAGTCAAAACTTTTATTCAGGTTTCTTTTAAATTCATGAGTTACGTCAGATTTACATAACTAACTCTAGTATATTAATGCATTATACGCGTACGTGTTATCTCACGTCTATATGTATTTTTTACAAGTATATGTAATAGTGACTAATGAATTCATTCATATTTTAATTCTAAGAAGATCAAATACTCTGGAGTGGGATACATCTAAAAAGCATATAATATTAAGCTTTATATTTTTTCAGTTGGGAGCAGGAACAATATTTCACTTAAAAATTGATTTAACTGATTACGTTTCGGGCTTCATGATAATTCTTTTGAATTGGCGAATTTAGATATATATACAACCATAAGATGTATATTGAACTTGAGTATACGCATCAGTAAAGCATTGTTGCAACAACTTGTTTTTGTTAGATAATACCTAAGATCTACGACGCTGTGTACTTGATGAACATAAGCGTGACGAACTTATAGAGTCCTTCACTTGGCTTAAACAGAGCTACTTTATTTACAGATTTATGTACAATGTTGATCAAGATCAAACATCCCTAGAATTTTGATTTGATATGAGATAGAACCTCCAATCATACAGATCAACTCAAAAGGTTATGCTAGACACACATTAACATTTGTACCCAATTACATAACAGCGTGAAATTGATTATCTATTTATACCATCAAACCTATTCATGTCCATCCTTTGAATGTTTATCTATAATCCAAACTAACACTAACCTAGTTTGTAATTGATATTAATGAGATATATGTTAATTTAATTTTGTCGTTGACTTAATTCATAGAGAGTCATTTATGCTTCAAAAGTTATTCCGTTAAGCACACGCACGTATATACATTACATATTTACAAACCGAGAAAACACATTTTGTGGGGCAATATAGATCAAACAAATTTTTTTTGCTCATCCGTCCCGTTTTTTTGATACTTGTAAACTGTTGAAAGTTTGTCACTATTTGTCACCACATGCACCTGTGTTATGTACATGAACGCAATGTCATGCCACATTCCCATCATGCATGCTATGTGGACGTGTATGTGTATGTGTATAAACACTTTCCCAAGAGAAAGTGAAACTTTTCTTTCGTCAAAGTGAAAAGAACTAGTGAGTGTGGACGTGAGAGAGGAGAAAGAGCAAAAAAGAAATCCGGGTAATAACATAAACATCAAACTCGCCCTTTTTCTTTTCTTGTATGAACCCGTGTATTAACTGTATTAAGATGTTAAGCCACTCTTTTTTTCTTCTTTGGCTTTTCTTCCTTGGTTTGATGCTTATCTTTATCTTCTTTACTCTCTCCCTTCATTCTGTGTGTGGTATAGTTCATTGTGTGACTTTTTTTGTCTAGTTTGAAAATCTTATAAAACAGGTTGCCACACAAATATTGGCTTGAGTGCAATCGCATGTTCTCTTTTTAAAGCCAATACACCTTGTTATTACTTTTTTAGAGGGTTACTTAGATCCTTCTTCTTATCGACATGAAAGTTTAAGATTTGATGGACAACAGAGTATAAATGTGCGAGTTGTGTTGCTGATGCTACAAGAAAGTCTGTTACACAGGATTTTTTTGTGTGCAATGTGTAGTGACGCACAGGACTAATTAAACTGTTGGTTTTTTTGTATGATCCGTTATATGCTTTACAGATTTATGTACATAATATGCACATCCATATATCACTATTAACCATCCTTCATCATCAATATGGATGATGTCTTAATATGACTTAAGATATACATGCATTTAATCCAAGTTGACTGAAGGTAGCAGATGGATTAAATCCGTTTCTTCGTCGAAATGTCATCACTTGTTAGTTGTACGAGTTTACCAGATGCTACACTTTTCCCTTGGGTTCATCGTCGATCCGATGGGACAGGAGTAAGCTTTGGCAAACTCTTCAGAGTTGGAGAGCGGGCCAAGAACACGGATGGGTGCTGGAGAATGGACTGCACTACGAATTTTATTTAGCAGATCTTCTGGTCGCATGGAACCACACCAGATTTGTGCAAAATTTAGATAAAAGTACTGGTCATGGGTCATCATTTCCAAACCGGGAAGCAAGGGCTCTGTTCCGTGGTCTCGCTCCCATTTCTTAAATGCCTATAATAAATCCAAAAGTCAGCAGTTATGTTTGTTTGCAGTCCTAAACGAACCAAGATTGACTAATTGGGCAAGCACGCATGAATGTAGCGCTGCATTTTTTTTGATTTCGAGCAATAAATCATTTTAGATGTTAATTCACTTTAAGAAAGATTACGTATGTATATATGTTACAGGATGAACATATACAATATCATGTGTAGTAGCAAAGCAGTCTAATCCCATCCCAATTAGCCTTTTTATTGCCTATAAAAACCTTAAGCAGCAACATGAGGTTAAAAACGAGTTAAACATTCGATAACTGCGTTCCAACGTCAACTATCAAGGCAACAATCTGCGTCACAAGCTCCAACGCAGAGAAGAAAGGAGCAAGAGTCAATAATACGATAATACTGCTAAATGCATTATAATCCAATTTGAATTGATCAAATTGTAAATTAATTACCCTTCCCCTTCTGGAATAATCTAGTGTGAGGCTGAACGACAAGTTTGACTTGTAAAGAGCGTAGACTTGTTGTCGGCAAAGGAAGAAAACGTAAGAAAGCGTATGAACTTACTCTGTAAGCTTGTTTGAGACCACCGTTGTCGGCAATGTTCTCTCCTTGCGTCATTTTCCCATTGATTCGAAGTCCATTCAGAGTGTAGCTTGTGTATTGGTCAATGATGCACTGAGTTTGTTGACGAAATGAGGCAATTGTCGAGTTGTCCCACCATTCCTTCAAATTCCCCTCACTGTCAAACTGACGACCTACATTTTTTTTGGTTGAAGATTCAATTGGTTCACAATGGCAGTTAACTCATGAACCAAATTTCTTTTCTGAGCTAAATACAAAGCATTAAGATTGTTGTACAGTTTAACTTACCTTTGTCATCAAAACCATGAGTGATCTCGTGCCTTAAAATAAAGAGAGATTTAAAAAGTTACCACTAAAAATATAATTAATGTAATTTTTAGTTTAATTACCCAATGACAACTCCAATGCCACCATAATTTAGAGATTTGGGAAAGTACTGGCTGTAAAAAAGAGGTTGGAGGATTC
Source organism: Orchesella cincta (assembly GCA_001718145.1). Lineage (NCBI taxonomy): Eukaryota > Metazoa > Arthropoda > Collembola > Entomobryomorpha > Orchesellidae > Orchesella > Orchesella cincta. Next base: position 30,105 of record LJIJ01000337.1, read on the forward strand.
CAGCTGGAAAGACTGTAAAATATGCACAGTATTAATGAGAAGCACCCCAACTCCAGAGGAGTCTCAGGTTGCCCCAAATTCTGGAATGGGCTTACATACCAATATCGTTTTTGTTGGGGTCGTAGAATGCGTTCACCACGGCAGGCTCCATTGACCACTTGTCTTTGTTGACAGGTTTCCTCAACTTGCCGAGATTCTGGGTTGCTTTCCATTTCCCAAAGTTGACAATATTTTCCAAGAAATCCGTTTGTGATATGGTTAGCTACAGAATTATGCCCAATATTAGTATTTCAACATTCCAAAAATAAACTCATAGTGTGGCTGGGCCACCAAATTAAAAGCATTCTAGCAGCCAAAAACTGACATACATTTAGATATTCTTTGTTGAGCTCATCACTCCTCGTGATAAATTCAGGGTACCCAATCCGCTCATTCATTTTCAAAGCTTTGTGGCGTGCGACTTTTCTTGTTGGCCCATCCATCCAGTGATTCTCATCAAGGAGCTCGATAAAAGCTTGTCTAATATTGCTGATCATTTCCTGTGCGGTTTCCTGTTTCAAATGGTATTAAAATCAACAGAAGCTTTAATAATGAAAACGCATTTGCAGTCGAATATCACGTGTGTGTGAAGATCTAAAGGTTAATGAACCATGACTCATGATCAGGATCATTTAATCAAAAGAGACATATTCAAAACAGTAGGTAGGCACGTCGAAACAACTGTGGTTATCATTTCCAGCTTTATTAATAATTATTTTGCTGGAGCTAAAAAGAAAAGCCAGTTCGTTTTTGTTGTTCCTCTTGTTTACATGCATAATTAAGATCTTGATATATTAGTTTTATGGAAATGTTTGCCATTCCATGTCATATCCCACAGTGGAAAGGATTTACCCTCCTTTCTTATGTAAAGTCGACTATTGTTAACTTCCCCTCTCTATTTTCTTTGACTTTGACGTTTTCATTCTCTCTCTCTCTTTCCGACGACTTTTGAAACGCAAATCAGAACCAATATAAAAGTAGTAGCGGTTTTTACCTTCTGGGACTTGGCAGGAGGAATAAAAGGCAAAGCTGCAAGTTATTCATTGAGGGAATCCTGTTTTAAACGAAGACAAAGTGAAAGCGGAAGAAAGGAAAGGGATTGCAAGGCAGCTGATGTATAATGCAATCTCCACTTGGCAAAACACTTTCTTTTTTTAAAGGATATGTACATACATAATATACTTGTACGTTTGCACCACTTACTTCCTCATATCTTGTTTGTTTGTTTGTTCATCTTACACCCAAGTAAAACACATGTGTTCCATAGCTCTTTTTTTTCTCTCTTTATATTTTCTTATGGAAATGAATTTGAGGAACTCATGGGCTAAAGCGTCGTGTAAAGTTTGGGGAATTGGGAGAATGAATCACTTTTATTTATTCAGGCAGTTTTTTTCTTTGGCAATAAAATCAAATCAAAGTAACTGATGGACTTGGCTTTTTTCTACCATGTTTCTCTGTGCAGAAAAGAAAGGCTGTGTGCATCGCATATATACAGTTGCCATTTCAAAATTTCTTCTTGTGATTTACTGCCCTTGTCTTATCATATATGTAAAGAATGCCTACTCCCAACCAACTCCAATCTCTGAAGATATCGATGTTGCAAGAAGTTGAGCCCCTGAGGAAAAGTAGCAAGCAAGCAAGAGTCTATTTTCTGCTTCAGATGCATATTATTTAGTTTAGTTTGGCTCCGTCGTCGACTGTCTTGGGCAATAAGTGGAGGTCATGAGGTCAGATATTGTTATTAAATATGAGGGTTGGCTTTGTCAACTTCATTTTTATGATCATTGCTTCTCTCTCTCCGTGAAAAATGTTCAACATTCTATTTTATGCATGATATGTGCATGTATTGCGCAATACATTTCCTACAAGAGAAAAAGTACGAAACCACATAAACTTTGCATTATCATCATGATCATGAGCGGGTGAAAACCAACGTGTGTGGTTGTAGATGAGTACCTGGCCTGCCCTGTTACGGTCTTTCTTTGGTTTGGAGGAAGAGAGAGCAAAAAGAAAATTGAGCAATTGAGCAATAAAAAAATCATATCATCCCATTTCCAATCTTCTACTCCTACTCTAGTACCTATTGCCCTGAGTTTACTGTGAGTGAGGGAGAGATACACATGCTGCCTTTTATTTATTACTTCCTCTATTAAATTATAATCCCTCAGCAATTTCCTCCATTTCGGTCCTGTTTTTAGAACGATAAGGACACACTCAACAAGTCAGTCAACTATGTACTTATGTAATGTTGTGCTATTAAGGACCAAATTTGCTCACAGTTTGGTCGACCATAATAATATAAGAAAAAGTTGCAATCATCAGTCAATAATATGAAAATGGGTTGGATGAAAATGCGGAGAAAATTGGCTTTTCCGCCTTCGCTCATCGGATTTCTGCTTGGATGTTTGGAAACAGCCATTCGATTGAACGGTTTTACTCCTCAGGCCAAAAATTAAAGATAAAGAACTGGAAAGACGACATTTTCAATTGGTTGGTGAAAAAATTGCATACATACCAAAAATCCTGATTCTGACAAATGTACATTTTGTGCATTTGTGAATGGAAGAAAACCGCCAAATAAAGTTTTATGACACATTAAAAAATCCTGCAAATTATGACCAATTCAGTTTCTTACAAAATCATCATTATATTCACCATTGCACATGATAACATACGAAATGTAGGAAGCTTTGGCTCATTTATTGGCAAGGGCAAAAAAAACATACATCCAACTTCTACATGAAAATTATTGTTCTCCGAAAAAATATTTAAATATTAAACATGAAACCCATTTTCACGTTTGCGATAGTGTCAAGAACTTTGACTGTGAATTCCATATTTTCCTCGTAAATCTATTTTTTGCAAAAAAAAATTTACGAAAATGCATTTCCAGAAAATTGAAAAGGATTGTATCTCATGCTTCACTTCCAAACTTGATTTACCGTGTGATATAATATCTTGCACGATATATGAAATGTACACTCACTTATTTAAGCGTAGGATGAAATACTTGACTGTTCTTTAGACAGATGATTGTCACTTGTGTTGTATATATTATGTAACTTTTTACAATATATCCCTATCATATCCCTTTAATAGCATTGCTGAGTTGCCACACGCTTGACTAATATCATAATGTGTCACACCACATTACAGGCACAATCTAATTCTACGAAAAAACCAATCACAATCCGAGCTCACAGTCTTCTGCGTCATTTTTTCTTACACGATGCAAAATTGTCGAAATTCCTTTTTTACGCTTAAGGTTTCAATGAGATTTTAAATAAATGTTACTTATGTTTGAAGTTCAAAACATGGGTCATATTCATAATATGACAGAAAGTATAGCGAGAACGTAAACGCATATTAGAGCTTGTGAGTTTATCAAGGAATGACAGCTTCATATTTCATATTACAAGGTCATCATCATCATATTATGTAAGCAGGTGAAATGTGAGCATCATCTACTTTTTAAAAAATATTTCCAAGCAGTCGAATTGCAGTTTTCCCTTGTCGTATAAAATGTAGGCGATTGCTTTTGTATGCTTTACCTTTCTTTGCTTTTATGTACAACCTGTTGACTTTCCGTTTGGTTCAGCCAGCATTTCCAATAAAAAAAAGAAGTAAAAACAGTCTCACGATGACTCCTGTCTCCACACCGTCCAATAACTACTATGTTGTGTTCTTTCACAATGTTTGTTTTTTAGATGTATCATAAATGCAATGCCACCAGTGAACGTTTATTTACGTCTCAAATCACCCCATCCATGTACATTATACTTCCCATGCTCATAAAAATTAGAAAGCTGTAGCTTTGCTTACCTTTGCCATGGGCTCAAAATTTTCCCTGATAAAGAGTGCCCCGAGTGCCATTCCCACTTTCTTATTTGTCCACTCAACGCATTGATGCCACCGCTCTCGCTCACTTGTCACCCCCATCAACACCTGGCGAAACTCAATTTTTGTCTCTTGAAATTTGTCAATGAGGTGGGAGGTAAGCTCCATGAGGACTCTCCAAATCACGTAATTTTGTACGGTTCTACAGCATAATACGATCAAATACCACAGCGGATATTAACAAGGTTGACTTGGCAAGGCATTTGTGTGCACAGTGTAGATACATACTGTGTACGTACTAACCAAAGGTTAATGGGAATTTCATGATAGTATCTATATTTACTGTTTACCTTGGTTCAGCGGTTTTCACAATAAGAGCCATGTCCCGGAGGTAGGGAAACGCATATGAAACAATGGGCTCATCCGAGGGAAGCTCTGTTTTCACAAATGTCTTGAAATAGAGTTTCCAGTTGAACTCCGGAATGTCCCTTTCTAAACTGCTCAGGGTTTGCTTTTTGTAAATGGCACTCGTGTCATGCCGGTCAGCTTCCGGTAGCGACGCCTAATTAACAAAGTACCATCATCATTGTCTCCATTCATCATCACCATCATCATCTTCACTTCCAACCAACATTTATTCATGCTTGCTGAGCTCACATTCGCAAGAGAAGTCTCAAACTCTATAACTTTCTTCAAGTCTTCCATCGCAAACGTTATGTTGGTGGCGTTGAAGAGAACGGCCAGCTCAGACATGTACATGTGATATGCGTGTATCTCTCTGGAAGCATTCAGAAAATAGTCTCGACTAGGAAGACCCAACTGCATTTGATCCACCTACACCAAAATTCCACATTTACATAACTATACTAAATTTATTTATTAGTGGGATAAGGTAACAAATTTTCATTTCAACTGAAAATCTTAACCCTCATCTAAATACCAAGATTTATTTTAAGCATGTTTGTCAAGAATCAAAGGGAAAACTTTCAACGGGGCAACTTAAGAATACTCCTGGGACCTTGTATTTACTCACGATTAGCTTACCCATGTGCAATTGAGCCTTTGATCCAAAATGTCAACAAGTTCTCACGAGATTTATATACGTTGTTTTACATCTACTTATAATCCCACATGCCACCATCATCCGCGGACGCGAGTAATTATTATAGTTAATGTGTGCATGCTTTTCAAGAAGGACATGTTTGTTTACATTCGTCCACAAGATGGGTAGGTGTTTGGTGATTTTGCCGTCATTTAATAACTCATCCATGCAAATGATACACACTCCATAAATTCAAGCCCGCAAATCCAACTGTCATTCTGACACTTTTTCTTACGCTTTTTAAATTTGGTTTGATTAATATGCTTCTAAACTGAGATGATGATAATGACGGGATAACGATCATTGAACTGAATGACGCTCGCTATATGCCTCAATAAACATTTTGGAGATACATCATCTGGATGGCGGCGATCAAGCAGCTGCGTCGGATAAAGTGAAGTATGCTTTGATAAAATTAGTCCTTTGCGCTTTTATGGGTTACAACACATACTTAAAGTGGGAGAAAATTGATGGCAGTTGAAAGAGAGACACTTCTGTATGACTAACCTGGATGATGTTCACAGAAGAGTTTTTGTCGTCCGGCCCGACCCAGAGTTCCAAGAGAACCCCCATGTTAAGCTCTGCTCTGATCCTTCCTTAATCAAGAACATTTTACGTACAGTAAATTAGCAAGAAAATGAAATCTTCACAAGGTATGCTCGTTAATGACCATAAAAATAAGTAAAACCTGCTGGAATCTAAAAGCGAGAGCAAAAGAATTATGATGCAAGCACAATATTTATGAAGCAAAGTTACCAATTAGCTCTTCCACTGAGAGCTCTGGACTCCAGTTGAACCCTTGTGTGACGGGCCATCCTCCCAAGTTATTAATTAGTTTCTGGAGGGGTACAGCACCTTGCTCCCTTATGGCACCTTCATTTCATTCCCAAAGCAAAATCAGAAGCAAACAAAAAACACAGATTACACCAAAAATATTTGAACTTCCGGTAGTTAGATGAACATCCATATAAAGAGCTGAAACAACGGCTCTGTTAATGAACAATTAGCCAAGCACACAACTTACTCAGGTTCATGCAGGATATGTAAAAATCTTTTGCTTTTTTCGTCGCTTCCGAATCTGAATTACCTACGGGTTCTTCTAGTAGCCCTAATTAGGAGAGAAGAACATAAGTCCAGTGAAATTTTTGCTTAATTATCATCTTCAACATTCAAAATCTGCATGTGAGAAGGAAATTAATGCTCCAATTAAATGATAGGGGAAAACCTTTAAGGGTTATTTGAATTTGATCTGAGAGCACTTCAAAGGTAGAAATGGACGCCCTGTCTTCAGGGATCATGTGCTTCTTGTTCCAGTTCCCGCATGCAAACTGGAAAAAGTTGTCACAAGGGTCAGCTGTAACGTCCATCGCTCCGAGGAGGGATGCAGCTAATTAGTACCAATTAAAACTTTATCACATGTACTGGTGCATATATTATATGGACAAACTTTTTTCTATTGCGTACCTGTTCGAACACATGCTGAAGTGAGGCAAATGTTTTTGTGACCTGTAAGAATTTACATAATTAAATAATTGCAGTCATTTTTTCCGATTTATGTAACAGATTTATCGCATGCATGAACTTGCACTTAATTACGTAGATTGCTGACAAGATAATGAAAAAAAAATTGCACAATGTGTCAAAACTGTGCTGATGAGGCATGGTCTGTTGTTACTCATAATTTATCATCAGAATTCGATCACAAAATATATACGTAATATGTGCGTACGACAACCTTAAGCAATAAGTGGGCGTTGAAACAGAAAAAGGCACAAAATTCTACATGAGAACTTTCACTTCAGAAACCAGCTGTATGAAACTACTTATTCAATCAGAGTCACTAGTTCTTGAACAAAGAAAGCCATGCTGCACTCAACCATTAGTTAAGAATGAAGAATCTAATTCTTTATTAACACTATATACGTTTAAACAATTTGGTATGGCTTCTTCCTGAGCAACTTTAAGCCAATTATGGTGAAATGGTCGGTGAAAGTATTTCTAGTAAGTGTGATATGCGGCATGAAAGTTTCCTATGATCTAGTGTGTCCACCAGAGTCACAAACGGAATCTCACATTTTGTTGTTTCCTATCTGGGTTTTACTGTCGGCTGTAACCGTCAAATTAAATTAAGATTGTCAAGGTATAATGCGTGGGATGGATATTACTAATTTTCTGTTACACAACAGTTTCTTTTTATAGTTCCGTGTTTTTGAGGTTTTCGCAAGTCTTGAGTTGGCAGGTCGCGAGTCGCAACAGTTAACCGCTTAACGTCTTTCTTTCCTCCATTTTCTTACTGTTTCTTCGTATTCGGTAGCTACACTTATTACACATCAATTAATTAATTCTTGTTCGAAATTGAGCTAATCAACATTTTCATATCATTAGAAAAACGTTGCTAAACCTGGGAAATAAATAAGATATTTCAAATATCATATTTGACAAGTAATATGCGATTTAAAGAAATTCATTCAAAATCAAAGCTTGTTGAACCAATTGCTTGATTACTTCTCTTTCTGAAGCCCTTCGTTCCTTTACAGATAAATGGAGTTGTTTCCTCGACTTCGGACCCTTTATGCCTTGGGTATAATCATATCATTCAACATTAGAGATATGAGAAAGTTTTCTTAATCTTAAGCATTTCATCGTGTGCTGGAAACAGCTCAAAGGAATTTCGAAACATCCAGATGTTCAAAACTGCGTGATAACGAACTGTTAACTATACCTAATAAATGCTTGTAAACCATCTATCTCAACCTTTTGATGGACGTGTGTCAAGAACACATGGAACGTTCTATGTGAATATAAGTTATTCGCAGTTAGTTCCACAGTCTCACGACAACCAAGCCGGAAATCCTTTCGTCTGCGGCCTTGATGTTGAGAAGAAATTTTGTCATTTTCTCTCTTCATTGATAACTTTACTAGTAGGTATGTACACGCATACTATATTGGGTATGTACGACGAGTTTTCCTTGATATAGGTTAAATAATAATGACCAACGAGCAGGTTGCCTCCAACAAACAAAATAAATTCAAATGTAAACACGTATGCTAATGCCATCCTAATCCTATAGTATTTGGTTATATGAAAGTACAACTCTATAAGCCCCTATCGGAAGAGTTACGTCTGCTACTTTTTAATTCATCCGAGTTACGAAATTTTCTGGTCTGTCTGTTTTGTATTTGCTGACGGATGGACATCCGTCCACAAGTGAAGGTAATATTGTGAGTTACCAAAATTACAAATCTCTCAACAGCAACTCCCCTGGTGCTTGGTACTCCTCTCATATCACATTTAGGAAGGTCATGCGTTTCACGACTGTAAATAATACATCCAAGTCCAACTGACAGAAAGTGCTTTTACTTTATAGCCAAATACAACTGAGTACTGACGAGTACTAGAGTTTCTAAAAAGTTTGTTCCTATATAGTTTACTTACCTGGACCATCCGTCTCTCTTTCAATCCGCAACTGTCCCTACTTAACATGATATACTACGACAGTGACAGCTATACAAATAAAGAGTTTTTGGTTTGGTTGGGTTGCTATTTTCGTTACAGTCAGAAAAGTACATATATACAAATTAGCTTAATGCAAAGCACTTGTTGAGACTGACAGTTTTAAAATGAGCACAGAATTGAAAATTCTTCGGCATAAGTGTAGTCAACGTACTTTGCCATTTAAACTCCTATTTCTACTTTATCCCTAACTAACACTGAGAATCTTTTATCGCACAATGTCAAATGCACAAAATATTTGTCGCTTTCTCCAGTCAAATATTTCTGGTAAGCAGTTGGCCCTTTGTCTACTAATCTTCTAAAACCTGAGGACGTAGAGAATAAACCACCTCGAAACACTCTGGATTCGAAAGTCTGTTTATGATTGGAATAAGAAAATTATTTATCCCATCCTACAATCCTGCATTTCTATTTATAGACATTCCTTGAGAAAACTTCATCACAATTTCCGAAACAGCAGTAAAAGTTTGCTATATAAGACTTGATATAAGAGATTTCACGTTGCCCCAATGAATAAATTTTTGCTGCCTTTCACCTCTTTTTCCTTTAGTTTCTTTGCAGGTTCAAACAAATAACCTTGCAGAATATGAAGAAATGAATTATTGGAAGCAAAAATGGTTAGTTACTGCTTAGTTAGTCTTACCATGAAGTTGTACCCCGAAAATGATGCTGAGCGAAAGACAGATGGCAGCTAGGATAACCGATATAAAACTGATAAATATCCATTTGTTCATCTTTTGCCTTGTCACGGCCACTTGCCTTGTGGTTACAAGAACACAGTTGACACCTTTGTCCATCATTTGCTCCCTTCCTTCGTTTGTATATATTTCTATAAGTTTGGGGTCAGAGCTAATTTCATTAACTAGCCCCAATGTGCTACAGAATGGAACATGGCATGACGAGATGAACGGGGAATTTCATGTAGCGATGCAAACCATGAGGAAACAGCCACAACAACTTGTCCAGGTATTCAAGCCCAAATTATGATCCACAAGATAATTTTTATTCCTCTTGTGAATAAATAAAAAGAGCATTTTTGTCAATCTCGTCTCCTATCTGCCAGCAACCATAAGGATTTTGATATAACAAAGAAAAGTGCAACGTTGAAGGTTGAAACAAGATAATTGTTGATAATTGACTTATTTGGCACACGATTTCACTAGGGACATGACAAGTATGGCTTAATTAATTTATTACTGCTAATAATTTAATTATTTTGCACGAAGGGTAACGTTTCGCCAAGAAATGAGGCGAGCAGGGTAGGTCATGCATGACTGATGCTGTGTGATGTGATGATGGGGCTGAAAACTGAAAGTCAATTAAATGTTATATGACTCTTCATCTCCCTCGTCTTTCATAAACTGTGATTCGTTATGCGCTGAAAAGATGCCGGAACCAAACTGAAGCGTCTTGATCTTGAGTGCCGTCGTTTTACCTTCTTCTTCTCGCTTGCTCTCCAACTCCATATAACCCTCTCCTCCTTTTTTGCTTGGTCGCAACTTTACTTTGATGATCATCATCCCATCACAACAAAGTTTATACGACTCCACATGTTTTTTGCAAGCTTCATCGTGGTTCCAAAGCTAACAGTTTCCTTCCCTCCTTCTTCCTAATTCTCACCTCAGCACAACTCCATTTTATGGAAACAAACAGGCAGGTAAGTAAAAGAAGAACATAATAAAATTCTTATGCTCGTAATTTTTGACTACTAACAAAGATGTACTGAAGAAGTATATATGTATCCCAAGGTGAAAAATATTTAAATGAATTTCATTGCAGTTCCATCATTGTTACGGACTTGAGAAATATGGAAATGATGAAAACTGTAAATGATCGTTCGCTAGAAAATGCTGCTGAAGAGAAAATTTATGTGACATACAATTTTAGTAGTTAAAATTTAACCCGAATTCCAACCAGTTAGAATTTTAAGTTGCATCTTTCAGTGTATGCTAGTAAAGTGCATAATATCAATAACCGTTCCTTGAGATCAATGAAAATGGTATGCATGCATAGTACAGGAGCTTTGCTTACGGTAAAGCTACGGGCAATGAAGCAAGGCAAAGCGCATTCTCATTTACTCAGGTGGGGTAGCATTTAACCGTATTGAAGTGTATTAGACATGTAACAAAAAGTCAGCCATTCCGTTATATGTATTGCCATTGTAATATTTTTAGTTTATGGCTTTATGACAATAAAGGTATCCTCCGTATCCTCTTAACTGTTCATCCCAGGACCGTGTTGAGTTGAAGCACACCATCATTCAAGCTCGGGGATGTAGCTCAGTGGTAGAGCGTTCGCTTTGCATGTGAAAGGCCCGGGGTTCGATCCCCCGCATCTCCACTTTTGCTTCTATTCATTTTAAAATTCTGTATAAGTATAAATTTTTAACGGAAACAACAACGACATACGAAGAATTGAGTGAGTTTGACGTCATTTGTGCATTGTGATATATTTTTATTCTGCCAGCACTTCCATGGCCGATTTGTTTTTTGCAAATAATCAGTGTCGCTTTGATCACTCTATTTACTATAACTCAAACTTTCATTCTATACTATCAAAGATCAAGGAACGTAAATAAATTAGTTCAAAGTTAAGTACTTGATGTATCTACTCATAGTTTCAACATTTTTCCTAATAAAATTATTTACTCCGTTTGATTTTTTATCTTCAAATTTGAAGTGCTTGACACATCATCTTATCCAACCACCAACCATCACTTCGCACTTACCACAAAGCTTTTACTTATTCACACAAATAAAATTACGCGTTTTTAAAATCTTAAGTTCTTACCTTAGCAGAATTCTTATTCAACTTTAAATGTTAGTACCTTCATTTTACATGCTCTTTGAAGTAGTATTAGTCCGTGATTGCAAAATGTCATTCTTCTACTTCTGCGACTCGCAAATCACACAAATTTAGCGTAAAATTAACATTGACTGAAGTGAAAATTAGCTTGTAAATGAAATTGCATAATGGTTTTCTCCTCCCTCCTCCACATTTGTGCATGCATTGCATTCTCCTCAACAATTTGATGAAAACGTCTTTTTGCTCTGCAAAAGCAACATTCTGTCAAAAGCACAGCAAAGTAGCTGAGACTGGCATGAAAAGTACGCCACATTTTAAACATTTCTGGCTCCGGGGTGACACAAGACAGAAGCGGGAGAAGCCTCACTACTGCTCACTGCCGACACAAGGTAGCATTAAAATCACGCCAACCTCACCGCTCACCGTCCCCTCACCTCAATGCAGCTGAACTCGACTTTAGCTCTAAAAATCTTGCTCATCATTAAAGTAGGGAAAACATTGCAGATACAAACAACAGAGAGATACACAAAATACGCTATTCCGTCAATGCACAAGACTGCCGGTTTGTTTCATCCAACCTCCCAACTTTCAAAGCATTGCTGCTCTTCGTGCTTTTATGCGGAAAAATGTGATGGGTATGTTGTTAGCCAAAATGCATTGTGTTTATGCTCTAAATGATGACCTGTGTTCAACTTTGACGATGCAGATTTCTTGCACGGACCTTTCACGTTTTCCTAATGAATATTTAACGACTCTTTCTTGACCACGATAGGCCCTAATCTAAGTTAGCTGGAAAGAGATATACAAATTAGTTGATAATTTTGGAAAATTTTAACAATTCCTGGAAACCATTGTTATTGCATGACAGGAGCTTATGAGAAAATAATGATTATTTGGAAGGCAACAGGAGGCAGCATTGTGCCACAAGTGGGATGCTGCTGCTCTTGATGTAATGTATTTTTATGCACAAAAATGTTACCGTGTTAAAAAATATACGTAAGAATAGCAAATAGTGATTTTGAATACAATATTACATAGCACAGCGTACTTATCTGCTCTCTGCTTTTTGACGTGAGAGGAGATTGGGATTGTAAAGAGGCAGTATGCACGGTTGGTAGATGATCATGTCCGTATGGATGAAGCCGACCCTTCCATCTTTATTCCTTGGCAACGACGACGTGTCCCCTCGTCTTTTTGTGAACACAGGAGGACAGACAGAGCACCACCACCACTAACTAAAATTTCATAGACATCCTCATCTCTTTCTTTCTCTGGTTGGAAAAGGTGCATACATCATTTTGTACATTGTCAAAAACTATATAAACCAATCCAGTTGTCCTTTTTATTGTTAAAGGCACTGGCATTCAGAAACAACTCTAGTTAAATACATCCACCTTCATTTGCTAACTGAAGTAGTTCCATTTTTTACTTTTTTTAAAGTTGTTTTTTTACTTTAGTTTCCCAAGAACCTCACACAGTGTGGCCGTGTGTTCCGTCAACTTGAAAAGGAGACCGAAAAGACGTAACATTGACTGAGAACAACAGTGGGAGGGATAAGGAGTACATGATGAATCATAATATATCAAATATTGAATAACAAATTTTAATAGCTATTATGTTTGTGCATCTTCTTGTTAAGTGAAGGCTAATGATAAGCTTTCAGAAATGATAAAAACAAGCAACTTCATTGATTAGCAGTGGGAAAAGTGGAAGAGTGCACATCTGTCCTCTGGAATCAAGATTTAACCATTAAAATATTGTTTTGTTGATTGCATTTTAGTTGTAGCTGATTTCTTGTAACGACACAAATTCTTCAACATGGGTGATATCGATGATACACAGTTCGAGGCAGCTGATTCCGGTGCATCAGCGACTTATCCTATGCAATGCTCTGCCCTTCGTAAAAACGGTTTTGTTATGTTGAAAGGTCGTCCTTGTAAAATTGTGGAAATGTCTACTTCCAAAACCGGTACGTACAACAAGTTTATCCATTTTTGAAACTACTTGACACTTGTGTACGATTAGGACAATTGACAATATGGTGTATGCATGGAATGTATCAGATAAGCATGCGATTGTGGAAAGTGGGTATAGGTTCTATGTAGGTATTATAAACATGCGAAACTAGTAACTGACAGTTGGAAATTTGCAGATAAGATGTTTACAATCTGCATTTAAAGACGTGAGAGTCTAGTCAAGCTGCTGTATAAACATTTAATAATTTAATTTAAATATATGCTTGATTTGTAGGAAATACCTAGGGATTTACGAAAGTCATTGTAATTATTATTTTGAGACTGCACATTAGATATCAAACCAAAATGATATTGACATAATACTTCAAAGTGTTAATTCATGTTTTTTTTGTTTTAGGTAAACACGGTCACGCTAAGGTTCACATGGTTGGCCTCGATATTTTCACTGGCAAAAAATGTGAGGATATCTGTCCATCAACGCACAACATGGATGTTCCTTTCGTCAAGCGAGAGGATTATCAGCTTATGGACATTTCTGATGATGGGTAAGAAGTAGTTTAAAATGCATTGAGTTTAAAACTCCATTTAACATTAGTTATGATATGACATGTCATTTAGCTTATGTTGAAAATAATTGTTTTATCCATTGCAGATTTTTGTCTCTAATGGGTGATTCTGGTGAGTTGCGTGAGGATTTGAAGATTCCTGATGGTGATTTGGGTTCTCAGGTTAGTTTTTGTTATTTTGTTTGTTTGTCATGTTAATCTCATACAAACATATCTTATCTTCTGGATACCATGAAACCATGCTCCTTGTCAAATGTCATTATTGGTTGTTAATGTGTTGTAGCTCAAAACTGAGTATGATAATGGACGTGAAATATTGTGCACCGTGCTGAAGTCCTGTGGCGAGGAGTGTGTTATTGCCATCAAAAATAATACTGCTCTAGAGAAGAATAACTGATCCAAAGTGACAGCAATAATATTAAAGGAGCGACAAAAATTGCTACTAATAATTGGAATGAGGTGAATGACAACGAGAGCAGATTCTAACCTTCGTATAAGATTTATTATACGGCTTTTTCTTATGTTTTGAATTGAAATTATATTATCGTTGTATGAAGAGGTTGATGAATAAATTAAATTCGGGATCAATTCCAGAAACAAAAAACTGTTACTATTGAGTTCTTTGATTTTTGTAATCAGTTGGTTGTTACTGTTAGCTTATAATAATTACGCTAATTATCTTGTATACATACTAAGAAGGTTGATGAAATTTGTTGTAGCACATGTGTGAAATTAATTTATAACTTTTTTCATTTTCTAATTTATATTGGCCCCTTTCTTACAATCTACATGCTATACACATCTCTTACCTACATATTATGCTTAGGTTAGCTTAGCTCGTGATGACTCACCTTGACTTTCCTGACATTTTTATATGTAAGCCTCTTCATAAGCGAGTGCCAGAGCCAGATCATCTCTTTAGAAGTAAGTTATTAATAAGTAACAGTAACATACATATGTCGTCGTGATGATTGTGTGGACAGCCTTGAAAAGAGTAATGAATTGATTTAGCAACTTCAACAGCAAATCATCCTATTTGACTGTAACTTGTAAGGTCTTTTCAGAAGCGTGTATTTGACTTGTGTGTGATGTGATATGAGGATGATGATGATTGGATCATGCTAAAATTACTAATTACTCTTAGGTATAATTAAGCATATTATATGCAGAATCTTATGTAAAAAAATATCCAAATTGTCATCCGTATCCGTCAAGCAAAGTTGTTAAATCAAAAATAAATTTGGCGAGTAAACCTTGATCACCAAAAAAAAGACGCGATACTTACTAAACTGAAATTAATATAATAGAAAATTCATTATAAGAAAAAAATGAACCTGATTTGATTACTAATACAGATCTGAATAAAATTTTCAACTGTTAAATCTTCTATTCCATCTAAACTCTGATTAATTATCGAGAATTAAATTTATAGTAGAAGTACGGAAAACGTATTATGCCAAACTAACAAAGAGTTAGTACCAAGTATTTACGAATCCACAAAAATTCAGCGAACAAATAGGAAATTGCTTTATTACTCTAAAAGTAAAACTAGGAAAAAACTCACATTTGCTAAAGGAAGGACACAATATGATGAAGGCATTTTTATAATACGCATTTTGATTGAAGCCTACACTCATACTGAATATAATTTAGCCGATTGCGTTCTCGTAGTAGGCTAAAAGATTTCATTTCTTTTTCTACGAACTACTTAAACATAAATCATAATAATCATAACATTATTTTGTTCCGTAACTAATAATAATAATAGAGTTATGCATTTTATCCAGTTCCTCCTCAGCTAAAAAAACAAGATTATTAAAATTTATGGCTGGCTATACTGTATATAATAGGTATGTATTTATCTTAATAAAACATGGCATTCTTTGTCTGGAAAAAACAGACAATTGTTTAAATAGGTTTTTCTCCTCCTTACTTAAAACTGTATACTATGCAATAACAATAGAGTAGGCATACAGGTAATGTACTGTTTTTTCTCCCCTAAATTTTACCATATATTACATATATAAAGATTTTTAAATTTTTACCCCACATTGACCCAGAAATAGTTTTTAAATAATTACATAACATTTTTCTTTCTCAACAAGTAAATCAATTAATCAATCATTCAATAGTATCAATCAGCATGTTACAGTTGGAAATATACATGTCTGTGCTAAGAATTTTAGAGTATGCTACAACAATGTACATACATATATTTATGCCCTGTAATCAAACAGACAAAATACATCAGTTACTACCTAACTACTATATGCTACTTGAAGTAATAATAATACATCAAACGTGGGTTCTTGGCTTTTGACCTCCATAGTTGTACTCAACATGCCAGTTGTTCCGGTTTCCTCCAACATTTTAATTCTTGCCTCAACAACTAAAAGCATATAGCTAGCCTAGCACTTTAACAATTTCTATACAAGATTTGTAAAAGCATGGTAGTTATTACAATAGTACAATGTCTAAAAAACTCCCTGAATCGTGAATTTAATGGTTGCTTTCACTTTTCTTCCTTAACACTGTTGCTTCATTTTTTTGGAATATAAAATGTAAACAAAGCAGGAGAAAAATATTGTTTATAGTAGACTGTAGTACAGTATATATATTATATAGAGCGAAAATTGTGAATTATTATTGGCCATGGCTTATTGTTACAGTAGAATCGTATTTTTTACTCATTTTTTTAACTTCTTCTTTGCATGAAAGAGATGCAATTTTTAAAAAGCGGTAGGTCTCTCTTAAAGAATTGCACACTTCCTCTTCTTGGTAGGTTCAGGGGGTTCCAAGGCAGCTAGAATTGCTTCGTCGAAAACGTTCTTCAACCCTTTCTGCAAAAAATGTGAAAGCGAAGAAATTTAGAATGAGAAATTTGACAAACAATACAATAATACACCTGTAATCAGGGGTTGGATAAGGTCACACATACCTGCGTCAACGCTGAGCACTCAACATATTTAACAGCTTTCAATTCTTTTGCTAATTTCTCTCCTTGCTCCATTGTTATAGGTTTTTGCTTATTTTTTGCTAATTTCTCAATAGTTCCTGCATCATCTCGCAGATCGATTTGTGTCCCAACCAAAAGGAATGGAGTTTTCTGGCAATGATGCGTTATTTCTGGAACCCACTGCAAATTACAAAAGTGTTCATGAAATGATTATACCTGTATTTCATACAAATTTTGAGCAGCAATTATAAAAAATCTTCATCATGTTCGTACCTTTTCTTTAACATTTTCAAATGATGAGGGTGACACCACTGAGAAACAAACAAGAAACACATCCGTCTGTGGATAACTTAGGGGTCTTAACCTGTCATAATCCTCTTGACCTGTAAATGGATGAAAAACACAATGGTCGTGTCAAACTGGATATGCATGCACAGAAAAAACTTTTGTCATGATACAATCAGACAACATGTAGAACACATAGATAAGCAAGACATTTGAAACTCACCAGCTGTATCAAACAGGCCTAGTGTATAGGGCTCTCCCCGATCATGACGGTGACGGCATAATTATCAAAAACGGTGGGGACGTATTCTGATGGGAATTTATTTGTCGTATACGAGATGAGGAGACAGGTCTTCCCTACCGCTCCATCACCCACAACTACACACTTTATTGTCTGCATTGCTCCTAAGTCCCAACAAACTGAGACTGACACTTCAGATTTTGACGTTCCCTTCTTCAGTTCGTTAATTTTCTGGGAGGGGCCCGTCGGATTCACACTGAGTCCGTGTATTTTACTTCCGGTGGAATCAAGACACTAGTAAAACACGCTTCAAGTTCTCAACGGCAGTGGACACGAGCTGGAAGGCGTGCGTATATCTCAACTTCTCAGCTTCGTGCTACGACTTTTGTATTCTTCCAATAGCAATC
Source organism: Orchesella cincta (assembly GCA_001718145.1). Lineage (NCBI taxonomy): Eukaryota > Metazoa > Arthropoda > Collembola > Entomobryomorpha > Orchesellidae > Orchesella > Orchesella cincta. The sequence continues at coordinate 47,833 of LJIJ01000337.1, forward strand.
CTTGATGCCTAAAATATTAAAATGAGATGATTCATTAGTACTTACATTATGACTCAACAACAAAATACATATACACATGTATTTCATAATAACAACAAAGTCTAATTCTGTGATATCGTCAAGCTTTATTATCGTCAATGTAGCAGTGAGCAGGTACCTTGTGCATTACTGAGATAAGGACATCAGACTAATACAACGAAAAACATCCAACTTTTCCCTGCAGATATCGAGTTTTTGCAATGCGTGATGAAAGTCAATCTTGTGTTTAGTACGCTGTTTTATTTATTACGTCCTATGTTGTTTTCTCCAGCTCTGCAGACAAACATGACAAACGAATGACATTAGAGAACACCAAACTGCGCATAATAAAAGTATTGACGGGAGCTAGACAATCTTTCAACACAAATCTAACGGTAAATCGATTCTGGAATGGAAGCATTTATGAAACACAAAAAAAACATGGTCCATGTAGTTTCTTTTACTTTTGTTCAAATCGCATGAAAAATGCCTTCAATTTGGAAAATAACTTGCCGGTATGACCAAATTCAAGAAATTCAAAGATGGGAATACTTTGGAATGAAAGCATCGGCAATTGAAACAACGTCAAATGGAATAATTGCTTTAGCAGCATAGCATTTACTTTCGCAGATTTTACACAAATTCTCTGAAATGCTTCCATAAAAGCTTTCTACGAGGAAAGCAGTGCCTGAAAAGAGCTTTCTTGTTGTGCGTAACTCTTACGAGGAAAAGGAAGTGCGTAAGCTGAATTACATGGAAGTCTTACAGCGAAGCACTCTGGATTAAAATGTTTTAATCCTAAACATCCACAATATTGAACACCTGAGTTTTAGCCCAATTAAACACAAATCAATAATAAAAACTTGTTATTGTTGACAGAAAATAAGGAGATACATCATAGTGTGTGCACACTATGTATACCTCTTTCTCCACCTACCTTCCTGGTGATAAGCTCCTTTTTGTTCTTATCTTCCTTAATTTTTTCCCTTATTATCTCCGCTGTAGACAAGACAAGCAGAATGACACCTCCTTATTTTTTGTATGCATTAGCAAAAATTACATTATATTAGGATACAATTCTTTTACGAGCTCAGTCAGTACATACGTATTTTTATGTATATCTGCAAGTTCACCACTTAAAAAATTATATGTGTGTGCATCACATCACATATACATAAGACATTACTTGCACACATACAATTTTTTATTAATATTTATGATGATGATGCCTATTACTCAGCCTTTCACCATCCGTACCAATACCATTCACTTTTTATTTTGGATGCAATGCAATGAGAAGAAGCAGAAGAGGATAAGCTTGATATTGTTATAGGAAGAATGCACACTAAAATAAATGTTACTTTTTTTGGTGGATTGGTTGGTTGGACTATACATAGGAGTACGGTATATGTGTTCTTGTATTGCACGGATATAGAGAGAGAATTATTCTTTTTGGGAATTTTTACTACTAACAGACACACATGCATATAATTTATATACCTAGAAATGTATATACGCACTCAACATTCGCATCTACTACCAAAAGACCAAGACCAACCACACATCTCATTTAATTGTACTGGCGTACATAAGTATTAAGGCATAGGCATAAGTATGGATAATATAGGGAATGAGTTAAATAAACGAGTAGTAGGAAAAAGAGCTTACTTCAGCTTGGTAGGGATGCATATGAATAAGGATGGTTTGTGTCCTGCTCTACGTTTGATGCGGATATTTGGAAAGACTTTCTAGGTATAACCACTACCACACGAAAGTGAACTTTTAGGTTTGGTTTGGTATTAGTACTGCTGCTCCTCCGGTTCCTTGTCTTATGACTTGCTCAGGCTGAGTCCTTCTCATATTATGGTCTTAGAAAAGGAAGGAATCAAAGAAATATTTTTGTTTTGTTGTGTATGCGTGTATTTATTTATGTATGTATGCTAGCTGGCATGGAATGAAAGAGGATGGGGTACTTCTCCTTTAGTTAGACATGTACTTAAATATGAACACAACTGCATTTTAATCATGAACAAGTGATGTTTCGACGGACCAAGGCAATCGCAATATATACACCAGTTTTTGTGTGGTGTTAAGTACCGAATAAAAGCGAAGGATATTGAGTTATTCCATGCATCATGCCTGCATAAAATGTACCGTGTGTGATATGATATGTGCTGCATTCACAATCAGTCCGTGTTACTTGTAGTTTTGAGAGAGTGGACAAACGGATATCATGAATCATGTTGACGATGATCATGATGGTATGTATTAGCAAAGGGGTTTGACTCAAATATTAATATATTGGTCGTCTGTCCGTCGTGTGGGTTAAAAAGTAAACTTCATTGTTGGTCTTGCCCATGCATATGAGTATATGATGATGAAAGAAAAAGAAATTTAAGCGTTATACGAGTTCAACTCTTTGTTTTACGCAAGTGGACTGGCTCACTATTGCTATATAAGCTTGGCTTTTTGGTGAGGAAATGCTTCAGACGCCCTGAATTCTGAGTAATTCGTGATCTCAGAATTATGCATAACTAAAATACGCATGTAGTCTAGTTTGCTCAGGGCAATATGATGTTATTCTTATTCTTACTAGTCGCAGGCATGTCATAAAACTAAAGAAAAGAAATGCATTGATGTAGAAATGTAGATAATAGATAGAGTAATTGTATATGACAAAAACTTATTTGCAATAATTATTGATCTCGTCAATTATTGCTTCGCTTAAATTGATTTCCATCTGTGGACTGATATGTGGACTGTTGGGCTTAAAAAAGAGGTTGAAGCAGATTAAACCAAAAATATGCATTGAAATTATTACCTTGTCAGTCAAATCATGTGAGTGAATTAATTGGGTGCTATAAGCATTCATTTGCATAACAAAAAACACCAAAAAGCCAAGGCTTTATATCAGAAAAGGTTTTAGGAAAACTGATACAAGTCCATTTATGGGGAAGGTGCATCATAATTCTGGGCTGACAGGTGAATCAATGATTATCCCATAAAATAGATATAACGCTTCATACGAACTAGCATAAAATGATAGCGCTATCATAAAGGATTGGAGATGCAGAGCACAATCAGTTTCATAATGATTTGAAGATGATACCATGTATTGAGTTTTGTGGAATATTTGTGCGGAGATTTTTGTAACGTACACTTACATAAGATCGTTACCAATGTAAAACACTTATTCATGGCACATGCTGCACGTGTACGAGCACAATATGCGAATTTACACAACAAAAGCACCACAGGCTGTTTTACGTAAATTCCTGACACAAATTGAACCGCAACTTTGAACTTACTAAGCCATTAACGATGAACTCAATGCAACCCATTTGACGGATTGTTCTACTCTGGAATCTCTACATACTACATATATTGTTATGTCAGCAACGGAAGTAATCAGGTCAAATGCTTCTCCCAAAAACAACAACTACATAAGCAACAAGACTTTATATGAAAAAACTCTGCTTTGCTTGTACGATAGTATTGGGCCCACGGCTCACCCTTATGATTTGTTCCTATCAAAGGTACCTTTCCTAAGTTTGTTGGCATCATGAAGACATACGAATTGATTTTATTGGCATATTAAGCAAACTGAATTGACGAAGGTAATTAAAGTCTCAAATGAAAAGGCGCTTCGTGGATACAAAGTATAATTGTAATCTTTGCTCTTGTTGATTGAACCAATTCGCGAACAAATGGATTTCCCTAAAAGATCTGATAGTTTGTATTGATCCATTTCAGTCTGTACCAAATATTGATCTATATGCAGCAGGTTTTTATGTTACGTATTACAGCAAAGTACAAGTTTTCAAGTCACCACATTTTATGTCAATGATTGTCTAGAACACGGGAATCGGGGAATAACAAATTGTATAATGAGCTGTCACATTCGAACATTATCCTTATCGAATCAAACATTTTGGCAGACCAGATAAAAACGAAACGTATAATGCTGTCCGGCTATCGCTTTTTTCCAGTAAGGTGCAGAATTTTGCATGAATATTTTCATACAACTTTCACTTTCCAGTGTGAAAAGTTGTAATATTTTTTCATAGTAGAATAGCCAAGGCTTAATCCTGATCATGCAGAAATCCATCTTAGTTTTGGTTGCCCTTTTGGGAGCGGTGTCTTGTCAAGGTCTTACAAAGCTTCGAATTTAATTGAAAAATTTTCCATAAAAAAAACCTTTAAATTTTAAATCTTGTGATATGTAGAACCGTGCGGATTTAGAGTTAACATCACCGACGGTGAGACAGCTACCATAACTTCACCCAACTACCCAGAACAATACCCAAACAATGCTGATTGTTTGTGGTCTGTGCATGTAAGTACAGTTTAGTGAGACGAATTTTCAGAATAATGCAATGAGATTGAGAATGATTTTCAATTTGTATTTAAACATTTTAGGCTACAGATTTGAGCCATCTGTCTGTGTCGTGTCCCGTAGTTGACCTTCAATGGACAATCTTTGGATGCGTGGATACTTTGTCGTTTTCCGATGCAGAGAACTTTAACCAACAGCCAAGCTATTGCGGCAACAAGAAACCACCATCAATCCTTGGATTTGGAGACACCGTTTTTATTAACTTTTTGTCAGATAACACTTGGACTGACAATGGTTTCAACTGTTCCATTACCGCAAGGAAAGTTGATGGAGATCCAGATTGTGGTAAAGCTTTAACAAATCTTCATTATTACACAATTTATGGGGCAATCTAATATTTGAGTTCAAGCATGGTTTTGTTTGCTGAAAAACAGAATGCGGTGTCGCTCACACCGCTCCAGGAAGAATCCACAACGGAACTACTGTAGCCAAGCATCAGTATCCTTGGTTGGGATTCCTTCAAGTTAAGGACACCAGCCCTGCAGAGGTTCTTTGTGGAGCCACCATCATTAGCTCTCGTAATAGAAAGAAAACATTTAAAGATTACTCATAAGCGTTTTGGGGCGTGTTGGCAGTATAAACGATTTTCTTCCTTTCAGATTATGTCTTGACCTCCGCCCTCTGTGCCACTGGGTAACCATAAAATATAGGCTTATATTTAACCGAAATTTTTGAAAAATTCTCTGAAATTGGCTTTTGACTTTTAATATTGAAAACTGTACATACAGATTCAACTCAGATGGCATACGCGTCAGATTTGGTGAGCATGACCTCATGAACAACAATGAGAGCCCACCTCACAAAATCTATGATATTGAGCAGATTAAGGTCCATCCTGACTTTAACAGAACCACCCTTCAAAACGATCTCGCACTGATTCGTGTAGGAGAAGAGATTTTATTTGAGTAAGATAAGATAGAATTTGTATGGGATAACTATGAATGATAACCACCTGAAAACAAGTTTGTGCTAAATCATTCTTAATTCCATTTTAGACCCAACATTTATCCCGCATGTTTACCTGACGGTCCACTGGAACTGGCAGCTGGAGACTCTGTCATCGCTGCTGGATGGGGCCCCGTAAGCAACGGCGCTTCAATGGCAACACTCCCAAGACAAACGTCCCTTGACATTGACCCCACCGACAACGCAGCATGCTCCGCTCTTCTTCCTCCCAGGTATGCCGTTGGCGAAGGACAATTTTGCACAACTACCTTGGACGGAAGTGACGTCTGCACCGGAGATTTTGGTGGACCAGTCTTCCTTTCCCAGAATGACAAATTTGTGCTAGCCGGAATTTCATCATTTAATACGGAATGCGGAAGCGGAAAGCCAACAGTTCACAGCCGAGCTGATTTCTACAAGAGTTGGATTTTAGCTGAGACTGCTGACAGCATCAAATGTGGTGCCGTCTAAACTAATACTAGATGCTCAATTGTCAATATAAAACTTTTAGACTCATCCACGATATTATTTCATGTACGATGATCGTAAATCATATTGTTTTATTGAGATCCTTTTGTGTATTTAATATTCGCTTATGATTAAAATATTAACAACAAATCAACATTCTTGTTTCCAAAATGAAGTATTCCTTAATTAACATTATCCGTTCGAGCTACGCTTAAAACGTTTATAATGTCCCAAACTTAAATCCTCCATCCCACCTGCATTTAATAACAGCTAGCTTAGTAATCTCACCTTTTCGATTCTCGCGTAAAAACGGCCTGCGAATTGTGACTGATTATTAATGAGTTTTGTTATAACAAGGTCAACTGTCGGGCTAATTAAAACATGATTTCCGTTCCTAATTTCTAAATAACATTAATAATTGTAATCGTAAGCTTATTCCTAGTGGCCTGCCTATATCATCTATATTTGATCACAATGGAACATTTCTTTCTAACAAAAACGATGCCTTTAAAAATTGACGTTGTCACCAAAAAACATTTTTTTAGCTCTTGCATTTATCAATATACTTAAATGTTTTAAATACAAATTCTTAGCATGCATACTCATATTACCAATCATAACATTTAGGTTGGTTAACTTAAACACATTCAGAAAAGGGATTATTAGCATCGAATCGCCGATAAACCAACATTTTGTTCCTTCCCTTTGAATAGCATCAAAAACATTTACACATCAAAAGCACTCAAAAACTTGTATTAAGCGTTCTTTCTCCTTCGGTACCACACTGGCAAATGACGAGAGACGGATATCATTTTGACTTTCACATAATATCGTATATTGTAATGTATGTAGTGTATTATAATGCTTAAGGTATGTATATATTGGGTTAAGTTAAATACAGTAATAAATTATGAGTTGAATAATTAATAATACTTAAGACATCTTCCTTTCAGCCCTGTAATCTTTCATGTCAAATTCATTAAAATGGCATTTTTTTCAGTTTTTCACTCTGTTTTGAGATTATTGACTTTTGCGTGTCGTTGAAGTAAAGTAGTAAATATGAAGTGTGAGTGGGAAATGAAATCATGAGCATTGCAATTTGTTTAGTTTGTAGGGAACGAACACAAAATGGAGACTCATTTAGTAGAGTAGGCATATCATGGAGAACCTTGTCTCAATGTCCATTATGCCATTAGTGTTTAAAGCTTTTTGACGATGAGTTGCGATTAGTAAAATAAAAAATGAAAGGTTTTATATAGAGTTGGATCGATCTGGGTGGGTGGACTCTTATTCGTTTTTATATACGATTGTTTCTTAAGTTGCGAAATTAGTTTTATGGTTTGCGCTGTATATTTCGTTTGGGAAGGAGGGTAGAATTAACCGGACGACGGACTCTTTACTCGTCTCCAGTCGTGTCTTCTTGGGTAGGTAGAGTGGACATGTGAGTCGACATTGTGTCCACTTGGGGTTTATGCAGTTGTTGAATATACGCCTGGGACAGAATGTCACCTCCAGCTATAAGCATAAAAAAGAACCAACGTAAAATAACATTTTATTAACATTTAAGTACGCATGAAACTGAATTAATAAAGATATATATACCAGTGCGTATTTGGTAAAGATAGCGATATTTGGCTTGTCGGGCGAGGGCTCTTTCCTCTCTCGTAAGACGACGACGAGTAGGTTGGCGCTTCTTGTATGGATCTGTGGAAGGATTGTAGCATCAAATATGAGCGGATTTGCATGGAAAAATGATATGCAATTAAATCAATATAGAGATAAACTACTTTCATACAGGTATGAATGGTGAATCCTTTCCCAGTGACAAGACACTGGATGAGCACACCAAGCATAACTAGAGTCGGCCAAAGACCAAGAAGAAGCCAGCTGAACCAGCAGAAGTCAGGCTCTACCTTTCCTTTGACATGGGACCAAACCCACACGGCCATTTTCATCTTTTCCACAAAATAGTCAAAAGACACGGTCACTGCGGCACTCCCTATCATCGCTGTGGACACAATGGTTAGCGAGGGAAAGCAGACATTTGCAATTGCTCCAAAGAGTCCAGCTCCTGTAATATAAAAGAACATGTAAATCATCACCAGTTTATCTTAGCAGGCTACCACCGCACATTCATTACAGTCCATTGTTCCCTTCCGTTATAACATTGAAACATCATTATCCGCATATACATGATACATGTACATGTGTGCACGACATTAACTCATACAAGCCACCCACCATAGTGATCAGCCTATTACGTACTGTGGCACGCCTATCACACTAATCACTGACGTCAAGATAGGCCGATGAGGTCACCGTGTCAAGAAGTGAGTAAGCAAGCAAGAAATACCATCGAAATCAACGCTGGGGATTGCCGTAGGCGTTCGATGGGCGCGACGATGCTGGGGGTGTAGGTAGAGCCGGTGCGTAGGAAAGCATGAGCGTAAAGGATACAAGGTAGCAGGCGTGAGTAGCCAGAGGGCGCGGCCGCCCGGACGAGAGGGCGGGATTCGGGAGGGTGGGGCGGGTCCGGCGAGGGTCTTGGTCGGGGTGCCGCGGAGAGGACCATTAGAGAGCAGTTTGGTACTGAAGTGGTGGTGTCGGACTAGAGTTGCTTCTACACGCGAGTCGGGGCCACTGACCGGGGGAGACGGTTGTCCTCCATTTTGTCTTGGGCTTCGGGCATCAAAAATCTACAGACAGGTGAATCAGCGTGTAGCCGTAATCTCCCGGGCGTCCCCGCCGCCGGCGAGGCTCATATTTTATTATTATCAGATCTTCGTCAGACGACTGGAATTCAAATAATGATGGAATGGTGTAAAATGCCATTAGTAAGGTCCCGCATCTTTATTATACACTTACTTGTTTCAAATCAATTCCATTCCGAGTGCGACAACATGGCAGTCGAACGAGCAATGAAGACAATATATAATATAAAACGTGCGTGCTCAAAAATAACCGCTCCTTTCAGGGATTATCTTGGAAGCAGACTCCTGCGTTCTGGTTTGGTAGTAAAACCCGGTTGTGGTTAATAACGCTTTTTGTCAACTGTGACCGCACCGGTGAGTGCCTACCAGGCATGATGAATTTTATAACTTGGTTTCAGATAACAATGAGTTCTTCAGTTCTTGGATAACGCGCGCTGAATGATGAATGGCATGATGGACCGGATGCAAATTAGGTCGCGAAAAGAGCATATGTGAATCCGTCGGATGCAAGGCAAGCATAACCTTTCTTTGAACAGCCTAACGAGCTCAGAGTCCACGGCACGCGTTAATTGTCGCTTAAGAGTACTGAATAAGTCATAGCCTCATTACGGCGTAAGATAAAATCGTAGGTTCGTCAATGTAAAGAATCCGAGTTCTCCTGAGCAGCAAGCAAATGAATAATCAGACACATAAACTTCAATTACCCAAAACGCCTCTAGATCTTGCCATTAGACACATTATCTTACGAGTACATGATAGGTGAGAGGGCGATCGGCCGGATCGATTAATTAGCCGCCTCCCCCTCTCGAGCGCTCTGACCTTTCTAAACTGCTGATTTTTCTGTGCAAAGGATCGTCGGTGGGATATTGGGGATTTAGCGCAAAAAGCTTTTATAACCAGTTCCCCAAAAAAGTGAGGAGATGAATGACCTGATGGTAACTTTCAAGGTAATAATTTATTGATGGCTCATCATACCGAGTAGAAAGATGACAGAAATCCAAATGGAATATCCAACAGGGAAAAATAGCATTGACGCAATGCCTCCAAGGAGTCCAGCGTGGAGCCCCACAGTGAAGAACCCAACATAAGGAACCAACAAGCAAATCAGTCCATACAGAAATCCAGAGAGAGTTGAAATCCCTACGAGTTCGCATGAACGCAAGACATTTGGCTATAAATATCATAAAAATATGGGTAATGGAATGCGATGATATTATGATTACATACCAATATTTCCGTACTGTGGGAGCAAATCCTCCTCTTGGCATATTAGGGCTACGATAACGAGTCCAAATGAGAAACCCGTGATGAACAGAACGGCTTTGTAGCATCGGTAACCTATAATAATAGTCAATCATCATATTAGGCATCTTTGTATATATGTTATGAATGTATCTAAGCGTGCAGCATGTTGTGAAATCACCGGAACAGGAACTCATCATTCAGGAATGAATGACATGACCACATGAATCGATTCAATTTCCATCATCATGCATGCATATATGCCAATCATCCATGTTATTATGAGGGAAAGGTGTACATTTTTCATGATGATGATGATGAGAATGGTGGCATTTTGAACGCAAACAATGAGAACAATGCGTGCTCAAACCAGCGTAACTCTTGCTTTACATAATTCTTCAGATCTCTTATACGTAATCTCTATGTACATGGTTTACTTTTTTTGTTTGCTTACCAAAAAGGCAAAAAAGGATGCCAAATACAAAGACAGCGACGAGAATTAGAGCAGTTCCTGGATCATAGCTGGAATCTAGCGTTGTGCAATCCAATAAGTTTGTATTATTATTATTGTTACTGCTGCTAAAATCATCGTCCCCACGCGAACTTCCAGAGGAAGAGGTGGTTGTTGATCCCAATGTGGGGTACATCCACGGAGGGTTTTCTGATGTGGAGCTGGAGTAAAAGTCGTAGCTAGATCCTCCACCTTCCTCATCATCTCCACCTCCCGTTGGAAAGTAGTCTGAGGAGGTGAGATCCGTGTAGTTTTGCCGAATGTCCAATAAAGAAGGGTACATTGTTTGCAGATCCATTGTTAACCTTTTGTCAAAACTGATCTCCCTCTCGTTTTTGAGTTTAAACACAATGTTTTTTAAAAGAAAAAGTGGTCAAGAAAGGAGGTGACTACACTCTCAACAAATCCGGTTCATGTAGCCTCGCATGATCAAATTAGATAATATTCCCTTTGACCATTTGCATAAATTATCTCACGGAATTCGATCCTAAGATTTGGTTGATTTCTTCAAGTTGCGTGTTGAGTAATAATTGCACATGATGTTGAACATCATGCAAAATTACCTCAAAAGGATTGAAGGGAGTGCTGTAAACTATTATCACACATGATTCCTTATAACTTCTCGCTCGTCACAGGAAGATTTTTCCCATTACACTATGAACATATTATACTCGAATGCACTTTTCTTCTTCTTTGTCGCTGCTGAGCATAAGTACTTGCATGCACATCACGATGCTTCTTTAAACGAATAATGGTCCATTTTTATTGACCAGTCTGGAAAAAAACAGTTCTTTATTCCAGCAGAACAACGTTTCCCTTCACCACAAACAAAGCAACGCTTCTAATTGAACATGCACTCTGTAACACTTCTTTTCATTCCCAATTGACTCCAATAAAAACTCTCCTAACTGACTATAAGGAAGAAGGAGAGTGAGAAAAAGCTCCTTTGGAGCTCCTATTCCAAAGCAATGATTTAATGGGGAGCTGATTCGTGTCTTTGTTAATGTCAAAATTCGTCCTTCTTCACTTCACAGCCATCGTCCCAAATATTATCATGTTCCACATTTTAGTGGATAGACGACGACTACGTACTAGAGAGCAATTAACAGCAACACCCCAAAGGATTACAAAAGTCTGAAAGGCTACATGGTGGTATTTTGGTATAGCTCACGCTCTCCGTGCTGCTAAAAGACAATGTGAGGCGTTATTAATAGCTCCTTGTCCTTGCTAAAAAATGAAGACAGACACCTGGAAAATGTCAGGATGAGTAATGGAGCGTGCACGTTAAAACTGAAATATTACACTTTCACATTAGACAATCCCCTTTCAACATCTTTTTAAAGTATCTTGTAGATAAAGAACGTATTATGTTTTCACTCTACAGCACCACCAAGAAGACTATTGGTCCATATCACTAATTTTGGTTGGAAGAGATGATGAAATGTGTAGTGACTGGCTTATTCTTCTAAACCATTTTTTCTTGAGGGTTTAAGCTCAAACTCCACTCTCAGCAGCTTCTTCTTCTCCTTCACTTAGCAAAAAAAATATGCTTGTTGTCTCCACTCCGCTCTGGAGAATGCTCAGTAATGTCCCTGCTCTTGTAGTTTGTCTCACTGACTCACTGATTTTTATGTGAGAGCACCAAACAACTTTCTTTCTTTCTTCCCTTTCACGTAGCACTAGATGAGAGGAAGCCAGCCGGTCTATAAGCATGTATGTGGATGGAATACTACATAGGTTGAGTGTGTGCAGTGCACTGTCACCATTTACTTTTTGGTATGACCATCACACACCACCACCATCACGAAATGCACTATGCTGCTCATTTTCAGAGAATACGCAGTATTAAAACGGTGCACGTTTGTTCAATATGTGGGGAACTAGTGTCTTGGTTTCTCTCTCCTCCCGTTTTTCTTCTTTTTTCTCTGTTGGTAGACGGATGGCTAGATATGACTATCCCGAAGGGATTGTATTCTTCCCGAGAAATGTAGTTGAGGAGAAAACGGAAAAGAAAGTTGGGCTTTTCCAGTTTCAGAGAAAATCAAGTGATATATGGATGAAGAATGCTTTGGATATCCATTTGGCTCCGCCAAGTCCAACTCTGTTGTAAGCATGCTGGGTAGTAAGATCCTATCCGGGTTAAAGCAATCACATTTATGGGGATGCTGGTTCTGGCTGCTGCTGCTACTCACACTCTGTAGGAGAAATGAGCCACGGTGAAATGTGAGAGAAGAGGAGAAAAAAGCAACAAACAAAAAACGAGCTCTGGAGATTCCCTTTGTAGCAGAGAACGAGTAAGAGTTGAGCTTCACTTGCACTCTGTATACTTCACACTGTACAAAAACATGACATAACAAAACTAGTTAACTACAGATGAGTTGAACAAGGAGCAAAGGGAGCCTATACTTACATATAATAATGCTGGAAGGCTTAGCCTCTCACTCAGTTTCCATTTTTTTCTTCTCTCTTTCTCCAGTTTTATTTTTCATACCAACGCCACTTTCACCAATCTTGTATAAAGTATTGTATTACAGTCTATATATACGTGAATGTAAAGTGACTGCGATAATAAAAAACATGCAGTTGAGCAGAGAAAAATCGATATCTGGGTGGGTTATATGGTTATCCCCTATTTCTGGGCAGAGCTATAGATATACATACCCGCATTTCCTTCGGCTTACTCAATTCTATTATAGTCTTTCACTTAAACATGAGGGAAAACGGTTTTTGCTGGAGAGTGAGTTAAAACACTTTGTTGATATGCATAGCAGCAAAGGCAAGACGGCTGGGCAAAAAGGACGGATCATACACACGACAAGAGACAACAAAAGAACTATTAATACCCCACATCATATTTCTGTGGCTGCTTTTGATCCGATCTAAAATATCAGTTTAGTTGCCTCTCCTTTTTATTTTGGCGAGGCTCAAAGTGTCACTCACACAGCACAGCTCTTTTTGCTTTCAATCAGGAAGGTAATAAGGTGACTAGTACAAGACAGTCGCTCACAAGACAAACATGCAAGCAGATTCCTCATTTCCCGACTTTTCAATCTGCGTGTGGAGCAATAAAAAATGCATGAGAGTGTGTGTCTCTCTATATATAACATGTGGATGTTGTCGATTCGATATGGAAAAATACATGCCTTAGAGCTAGTTTGAGGAAGCAAAATAAAATAAACCACAGAAAAAAACGACTGAGCAAACACACACTACTATTTGCACATCACATCACCTCGTATTTTTTTTCCTGGTAGTGGTCAATCTTCTCTAAACAAAAACTGATGTATATAAACACTAAATTGCGCAATATGTTCCACTACTTCAGTTCATCCATTGTCGGCCACTATCCATCTTCCTTAGAGAGTTCGTCGAGCATGCAAAAATTTGCCATTTTTGGGAGTTGGCTCACTTAACGTTATATATTTCAAATTGTAAACTCTTTCAACTCATAATATTTTTCTAACCATATTATCTCTCTGCCACAGTAATTCTAGATAAAAATAATGATGGTATTAGTTGAAAATGCAGCAATAGTATTATAACGTGTGCATATTAATTTTCCTCAAAAAAGTTTCTAAAAACAACCACTTCCTCCACCCACACGTCATTATCGAAACAAATTGGCGTTTAGGAGAAATGCGGAAGAAGCTTCCTCCTCCGTAGTCTTGAAGCGATAAAGATCGAAGAAGCACTTGAGACGATTATCTCTCACGCTATTTATGCACAAACGTACGAATCAGCAGCACACTGTTGCAGTAAAAGCTTCTTCTCCCACTGGAACATTGACGTTTCATTCATCACTCAAGTCCAAGCAGCACAACTAAATCTGTGCTCAAGTCTTTCTGTAGAAATATCACAGTTGGCAAATACAATCACAAAACTGTTTACGTAATTTTTTAATTTCGTGATTGCATGTTTTGTAGAGGCTCCTTATTTTTGGGGAAACCTGGCAAGCGAGAAAACATTTAGTTTTATTTTGATGAATTCAAATCCATTTCTGCTCCCTTTTTCTGCCTCCCACACTTCACTCACAATTAATCCGATGTGATGATGAAAAATGAAGAAGAGCAACGAGGCTACGATCCTCGAGAGCTGGTTTGTTTGGTTGCATCACCGACCGTTCCTACAGAATAAGATGGTGGATGGATGTTGTTTCAGCCAACTTGTTTTTATCTCTCGTAAGAACAGTATCACGTGAAGGAATCAAGAAGGTAGTTGTAGCATACGGTAGACCCACTGATTTTTATTCTTTCGATGAAGATTTTATTCTGGGTAACATTTCGTATCATGTTATTATTACTTTATATTGAACGATTTAAAGGGGTTGGCTGCTACGAGCATGAGAATGAAAAAATTAGAGAATTGCAGTGGAACAGATGGACTCAGAGCGGATGGATGGATTTGCTCGGTTTAATATCTAAAAATGAATGCTTGAGTGAATTTCACTTTGTTGAAAAATATCTCCATTGCATTCACATTCTTTATCTGTATTACATTCAAAAGTTTCTCACACACAACAGCATAAAAGCATTGCCAAAGTGTTCATTGCATGCTTTTTTCTCTGAATTGAATATAAAAAAAGTTTGCTAACATATCACAACTTTATTATTAGCAGGTAAACTTTTTGTTTTAAAGGAAATCACTCGTTTTACAAAGATATCATCAAACACATGGATAATCTAAATGTACCATCTTTCCTTAGAAAGCTTTGTTTTTCTTTGATTACTTTTGTGTTCAACCTTTCTACTTCCAGTCGCTAGTCTCCTGTGAATTCTTTGAAATTACGGAAATTCCTCACGACTCGTTGCACTCAGATCGCTTCGAGTGTCTAGCAAGAGGCTATACGGTACAATACCACGAACCACAGTGCGTTTCTCTTTATCCATGATGATGTCAAGTCAAGTAAAAACAATTTTCTCAAACCTGATGTATCATTCCTGCTTTATATTTTTGGCATTGGATGATGGAACTGAAAGGTAAACGCCTCTGAAAGGTAACAACCGTCAATATAAGCATAAACTTTTTATGCAAGTACCTCTCTTCTTCTCTCCATTCAACTCATGCATAACAAATGTTGTTTTATAAAAAACTGAGCAGAGAGAAGAGGAGCATCATGCTCATCATATGATGATGCAAGGTAATATTGTTATGAAAAGGGGATGTGGATTGTGGATGTAGATTTTTGTGACCCTCCAGCATGTTTTTGCCCATCAGTATTATGCTCATCCTCACAGCCCCAGCTGTTACAATCAGCAGCAACAATGGGAGAAGAGTATAATGCAATTGCAATGAATTCCACCTCGACCATCCTTTTAACACGGTAGTTGTGTACAACTCGATGCAAAAAGCGACAAGGAACTTCCTCACAGATGCCATCCTTTTAGCATTGGCATTCAGGAACTAGTCAACCATTTCTCATGAAAAATGTGTGTTTCTGGCTTGGCTATTTATTAGCAAGAAGATGTTCCTCCAAGACAAGCCAGAAGTATCAGCACCAGCCTGTGGATATGTTAATGTAAAGGTTTAATAAAGTGTGGGATGTCTGTGTTTCTCTTCTGCATGCATAATAATATGCGGATTGGTTCTATATAATACTATAAGTAAGGTTGAACAAGATTATGTCAATGATTAGACGAGCTGAGCAGATGGGAGATAGCCGAGTTTACTAAAAAAGAGGTTCGCATCGCATACCATCGCATAGCTGTTCTAGGTCCAGTTTCGTGGGATTCTGCCAACTAAAACGCGAAAGAAGTCAGTCAGTCAGGCACACAGGCGTATATATATATACGCTTTTTGTCTTTGATGAAATTACACTCACAAGTTTGCTCTGCTCCATTTGCCTACGAAAATACATGCTCACATGAACATAAGTTTGCGTTTTATCTTGGGAACATTTTATTAAAATTATCTCATCAAACGCTTGACTTTTTTGCTCCCTGCCTATATATACAGCACACTAGAAAAATGCCGTAAGAAAATGTGTTGGTGTTCTTGAAACGAGGAAGAACAGTTAATTATGTTGATGTTGTATATAAACGAGAGGAATGTTAGTGTTGTGAATACATTTAACTGCTTATCATGCATACTTGCCAGAAACAAAGTAAGTTGCATACAAAAGTACGCACATGCGAAAATCAACTTGTAAACTTGCAATCAGCCCCCGTCCTCTCATGATTATCATCATTAGCTCGTGTGTACTAGCCTAGCTTCTCTCGGGTGCTTTCTGGCAGTCTTCGATTTGAAATCGGGTCGACCGGCAGACAGTTTTTCTTTGGCATTTTGGGGTCAATGTAATTCCCAAAAATAAATCATCATCCCATGCCAGTTACGTGTGTAGTAGATAATACGCGTTACGTACCTAAATACGATATTACATGAATATTAAAATAGCTGATTAGATATTAAAACAGTTTTTATAATAATTTTATTTGAAATTCTGATGAATATCAAGAACATAAAAGATGCATAAATGTGATATCATATTGCTTGGCAAGCATTAATCGCAAGATTTTCTCATGTAGGTACTTTTCCTGATAAATTGGATAAGAAACATTATGCACCACAGTGTCACATATAAATACGTATGATTCAAGTTCAGGGTCGCAATGTTGTTGGTTGATAATATGCTGAAATGCCTTTCTCAGAAAAGAAGCCTTGACTGGTGAGAAACTACATATGTGCGAGTGACTAATCATCTTGATTTAATTACACGGTTCGCTTGCTGCCAGTCACCTTGATGGTGTAATCATGTGTTGCGATATATATTACATTTCCTTCTGATTTCAAATGAAAATGAAAGTGTTTACCGGTTTACCGTTCAATGTACTCTCTTCTCGTTTTGAAAGAGTTGCTCAATCTTTGCATATTTTCTTTGATGAAAAATTAGTAGTAGATTAATACGAAATAGAAGCTAATTGAAATTCAGCAAAGATACAATGTTATTTATATGGTGTAGCATTGCCAGACTACGTAATGCACCTATACACCTGCAGAAATTTAGATAAACCTGTTTGCTTGTTGGATGGGATTACAATCAAGAATATTTTAATATTACTTACTCCCTCTTAATTTATCGAATCGTTCTGGCTAACGCTTCATTTCATACATGAGAAGGCAACTGATTTTAAAACCCATGAGGAGCCAGCAACCCCAGCCAAACGTTTTTCACAACTTTCACTGGCACGTACGTACGCAACACTTATTCATATGCTTTTGCGTCATCTCACAACTCAAAAATAAACCAAGTATGTTTTCATTGGTTAAAAAACAACGGAGTATCATTATTATTGATTTCTCGTTCTATATAATCACATTCCAACTTTGGTCATTTCTGCCTGGCATAAAAATTAAAATTAAAAACAACATTTTGTCATAATATTCACATTCAATACATTTTTCCATACTAATAAACATCTATACATTATTGTACCATCATCGTATCTATTAGCTATATACTTTCTATAGTAGAATTAAAATCTTAGTGCCCAAACAAAGTGACATAGGGTGCTTCGGGACTGAAATGTGATAGTTTTTATGACTAAAGTCGATTAATTATATACCATTTACCAAAAACAAAACAGAAACCATACTATGAATACTGAAATGAGTAAAACAAAAATCTACAAGGACAGGGAAGAAGCCAACAGTCAAGTTTTACAAGATGTAGATAATTATTATGTTGAACAGTTTCATTTTATCTTCTGGTAGGAACCAACCAATCCATCATGGAAGCTCGTTTGTAAGGCTTCTCCTCGCATGACTGGTCCGCCTCATACATCTTCACTTTGTCAAGGCCAAGCACTTGGAGCGTGTGTCGGGCTTGTTGCATCACCTCAAGAGACGGCCTCCTGTCTCGGGTCAACAGCCAAACCGTTTCTGGAAAGGAGAGGAAATCCGATTTTGGGATGAGATAATAATATAATGAGATTAGCAATCAGCGAGTAAACAAACGCCAGCCCCAAGGGAGCTCAAATTACCTTCCGATGTGCCCATCATGTTCACTCCACACATGTACTCGATAGCAAAGTTGTCGTAGTCTGTGGCAAGCACGCGGTAGTGCTTCTTTCTCCCTTTAGAGTAAAGGATAAGGTCAGTCAAGGATGAAAATGCAGAATTAGTTGATTATGCTTGTTACATAAAAATATGAGAACATGATGATTGCTTACATGGCATAGCAGGCACGGAGTAGACAAAGTTGGAAGGGTCATTCACTGGGTTGTCGATTATCAACTGTGAAAAGAATGTGTTTGGGGCGTTGGTTCTGAAAATTGAAATTAATCAAATTAGAGGCAAATCCATATTGTATTACACAACTAGTAAAAAAACCCGACACATGCTTTACACCACCAGAAAGAAAAAGTTTATGACTAATTATTATTATAACTTTATTTGAAACTAATGTAATTTACACGGCAAGTCCATTAAATTCAGAACAGCATCCTAAGGGAGAAAAACTTGGGACAACTCAGAGCACTCCTAAGTTCGTTCCTTGTCATGAAAACAGCTAATTTTATGCTAAAAATGACTTTTCATAGCTTAATTTTTGCATGGTAGTTACTCAGACTGAACAAGAAGACTATTTCAGTCATTTTAAATGACATTTAGACGTTTTTGCGTGAATTTTGAAAAAAAATTTTTTTCAACTTTTGCTACAAGTTGACGCCGTCAGGCAATTTCACTCATTGTCGGTGCATTCATGACGGTTGTTGCATGGAACAGAATGGAATTATGACGTCAGCTGTCTTGTGTTGATGTTTCCTATTGGCTAACGCAATAAGTTGCGATGTAGCAAGATCCTAAGTTTCATGTGAATTTTTTCCGGCACCTGCTTCCTTACACACGTCCACACCGACAGCGTGATGTGTTCACAAAGCGTGCACCGTGCCCAACACTCACGAAATAAAATGAAGTGAAGCATGAAATAGAGTTTGCAAATTAAATGGAATAATACTGATGTTGACTATATAATCTATACCCACTGCTTATAAACCCGGTGAACCTTGCTGTTTACATTTCTATTTTTATCCCAAAAAATATGAAATGCTTTCGATATTTGATATAAAACACACTCCATTCTCCCATTTTTTATGACCAAACTTACAATCTGGTAACGTAATCCATGCGAAGCTTGACCTTTTCAGGGTTGGCAGCATCTCGGTAATAAAAGGATGACCAGCACTTGCCTGGAAGCTCGGAAACTGTCGGCGTCTTCTCCATTTGCCACCATCTACCTAAATACTGTAATCAAAAGTGTCCATGCAATGAAACTCGAGATCAGAATCACAAAAGTTTTATTTAACTTCCCGAAGAAAACTTCACAGATTATATTAAACTCACCTTATCAATTTCAAAACCTATCAGAGGTGGATATTTATTGCATAGCGCTGCTTTGCTCGCCGAAGCAAAGGCAACAAAGGAAAGGAGAACTGCGACACTCTTTAAGAGCTCCATACTCTCAGCCTGGATATAGTCAGAAGCTTGATAGCTCAGATGTTTTTATGGGGCAACTAAAATATCTACTGATCACGTCTTTTGTCACCAGTTACACAGCTTGAAATGAAATGAAGTCTCTTTTCAAACTCTGTAGCAGTGGCACAAGATTGAAAAAATGTCAGAGGTGGCTTATGGTTTTCTATTTTTTGTGCATAATGTGGAATCACCTTCAAGTTTGAAAATGTAAGCTCTATTTCATTAATAGTGTTAGCCAGTCAGTCAGCATGCATATCATAATAATATTATCATTGTACACCAATGCCACAATGATAAACTCTATATAATTCATATACCTTCTTTTGTTATATTCTGTAGTCTCTCAAGGGAATCCCTTGAGGAAAATGTGGAAGTCACTTTTTCCCTTTCGTGGCCTTATATTCGAAAGAGAACTTCCCCTCTTGATGCCTTTACCCCTATTTTCTCAAATGATAAGGCAAAGATGTGCATTGAAAGCATTACTAGGTATGTAAGCTTATCTGGCAATTCATATAGCCATTTGCAGTATAATAGGCATATTAAAAGCACATTTTTCATCACGTCTGATGATATTTTTGTAAAAATCCTAATGCTGTGGGTAGGTACATCAAATTTTCGTATATACAGAAAACAGCAAAAATGTATATGCATATAACTTTCACATTGACCTAATGACAAGAACCGGATTGAGCTGACCTGAAATTCACCATATTATGCAGTTTAAAATTTGAAAATGTGTATGCATCTCTCCTTTCCTTATCTCTTATGCATTTTCATTTTTTACATGCTTTGACCACAAACCAACCTATACTGTATATATACGTTTTACTCAAAAGATTATTCCATTATGTGCACAATTAAATGCATACCTAAAGCCTAACCTTTGTTTTGCTTTGGTAATATGTATCAATATCAGATGAAAAGCTGCATCATCCTCATATTGCAAACGTTATAACTCCACTTAACTGATAAGAATAATACTATAAGAAAAGTGCAGTGGGTGGGCACACACACACACCACCAACCATGTAAACTCATGTGAACCCATGTTTTTGACAATATCGTCTGCCGATCTGTTACTTTTTACGCTGTGCTATTATTTAAAAAATGAAAAAAAGTAAAGTGAATCTTCTCGATTTTTTGTCTGAAAAGAAAGTGTACACACATTGTAATGCACACCTGAGCATTGTACAAAGAACCAGCCAAGTCATAGAGAGTGCGTCGAGCATTCTCGTTTGCAAATATAGTATATTGCCAAAAGTGACTCATTTGCGTGCTCAACATCCGTAAGGAAGGATAAAGGAAGGAGATAAATGCCATTTTAATTATAGGACATCACTCATTCATTCTTCATTCCGTTATAAATATAGTAAATGACCATACGCATCTAAGCCCTCACATTGACCTGGGTTAAAATGGTCTTGTATTGCTATACGCTGCTGTGTTACTGGTAGCCCTCCCGATAATTCTTCGTCGGTATGTCATAATAACCTTTGTGTTTACGATCAACAATTTAGGGCAATACACCCTTTTTCTTAAGAGTTATTTTCACATTTCACGATGTACATATATAATCGATTAACAAGTCCGTTGATCTCTCAATTAGTTATGCAGTGGTAGTAGTCAAGTCTAGCAGCAGAAAAATGAAAAACGTGCTTGGATCATGAATACCAACAATGTTTACCTTCGCAGTAAGGGTCCTTCTCATGAAAAACTTTTTGAATCATTCGTGAATGTCATAGTCATACGTAATGAAACGAGTTTTACTTTTACTTTCTTTCTGCTCAAGTAGAAAAGTTCACTGCGTCTTTTTCTATATGAGGTGAGCTTAGAGTAAACCGTAGATAATGAATGATGCGCTTATACGTATTAGGGATAATCTGCAAAAGTCAAATTTAGATAAAAATTTATAATGAGATGAGTTCAACTTTTAATGTCATTCACGTGGCAAGTAATTTTAATCATAATTGAAAAGAGCAATTCCACAAAACTCTGGTCTGTGATTTAAAATGTATTACCTTTCAGCCAACATTGCAAAATCACTTGTATGAATAATTTATCTAAACGGTAGATGTACAGGGAGTATATTTTCAAAGTTGTATTAATAGTTACAGGACGATCAAATCAATTAAGTTGTATACGAATAATGAAGCCCATGACATATAACATAAATGATGATGATATTGATAAGTATTAAAGTTTTTTGTTGTATGATTCATAAATATTTTTATTGTATTGAAGCATTTACGTTGACATTTGAATTGTTATTTTATAATTACCAGTTTAAACTTTTACTCTGTGCTTTCTGTGCACTAAATCACACACGTGCTTGAGCAGACATAAAAATTAAATGACTTCAGAAACTGAAAATTTAAGAAGACGTATTTAAACTTGAGTTAAATTTAAACTCTTAATACCTACGTGTTTTGAGTCGAGCATCCAAAATAACTCAATTTAAGGTAAATTGGTACAGTATAAATAAAGATTAAGGAGAGTGAGTTTAAAACACTAAAGAAAATACATAAACCTAAAAATTATTTCCGCCAACTAAAAATTACTCCCCTTAAGACTAATATTAACAATTACTTTGCTTACAATAATTTAGAAAAGTTTGATAAATATCATTAAGCGTATATATTACATAGGAAAAGTAAAAGGAGGAGTTTCACAATTTAATGATTAATTTCCCTCATTTATTATGAGCCCATCAGTGTCAATTCCTGAGCTCATATTTCTGTAAGAAACTTGCTGACTCCTTTCACCCCTTCCAAGTCCAGAGCTGTTAGAATCACCGGAAACAGCATAAGATGACGACGCTGGCTTAAAGGTTCCCACATTGAATCCCATCCCATGAAGCTGTCCAATTAAACTGTGAAGTCTCCAAGCGAGTGCCACTACCATGACCATAAGTACCAGCGAGAAAACTGTGATAAAGAGAATGAAGGAGGTTGGGAAGGTGGCCGTTACGACCATTTCGTCTTTGTCGGTTCTGCTACTAGTCTGGCTTGTAGGATTGTCTTCCAAAACTCTCAAAGATTTTTGAACGAGGCTGTTATCAGGATTGTTGAAAATATCCGAAGAAATACTTCGATTCCAAAGGTCGCTCGTTGTTTCTTTATACCAATGCACCGGGGCAAAGTGAAGAATGATTGGGGGTAAACCTCTAAAAGTTGGCTTTTGATTCATTAACGAGTTGCAGGATTTTGGTTTGTAAACTTGTGATTGATATTCCAATTGGCATCCGCAAGAAATCCGAATCCCTTGAAAACCAAATGAATTTTGACGCACTGAATATGTTTCAATAATTGGAGAGATGGAAGGTGGTTTCACAAATGAACAGTTGACAGCAATATTGCCAATGTCACCCATTCTTTCTCTGTACCACAGGTAAGTTGCTTCGGCGGAGTGTGATTCCATTCCACTAGCGTCTATAATTTGACCTTTGAAGTTATCTTTAGGGGAACAGTTCAAGGGACAGTATTTTACTACATCTTTAGCGCTATTCGGGTCTTTGGATTTCTCCCACAAGTAGGCTGCAGTAATACAACGGGATATTTTGCGAGGATGCAATGCTGTCGGAATGTGGCATAGTTTCCCAGGAAGACAATCTGACTCGTACACCACATTATTGGCCAAATCAACCAAAACATAGATCTCCGAGGTGCTGGCCCCCATTGGGAGTACTTGAGGATTTATCTGACACTGCCAATCTGATCCGGATTCTTCCTCATGATAACTGAACAAAAGTGGAGTGACCTTTATCATTGCATACTTTTCTTTGGCTGGAATAACTGGTATCAGAATTCTGACGAGGAAAGTGTCATTTGTAAACGTACAGTCTGTAATGGGAGATTTGTAATAGTTTCCCACAGTGTCGGTAGATACAGAAGGGTACAAATTTTTAAGGACTAGCTTATCGAGCATATCACTGAGAGTATCACTGAGCAAAGACGGGGGCAATATTGATGAGGGAATTCGACCCGCTTCGCAATCCATCACAGCCAGCTTCCAGCGATTGGACTCCATCATATAATTCTCAATAATGAGGGAGTTCAAGGTGTTTATAGCATTTACCCAAATGGCAGCGTCGACCCTCCCATCAATCAAGTCGATTTTGAGCCAGTATTCTGAGTAAAACTTGCGACGCATTTCAGCATAAATTCCAGAAATATTGTAGACATAGTTGGGGATCCCATTGATAAACTCTTGGTCACCTATTGGAGAGCAGGATTTAAGGCGTGCGAGATATTCTTCTAGGGTGATTTTGTCGACAAATATGTCATCAAAGTGACGTTCAATTAGTTCACAATCGAAGGGAATCAGTGCTGTTTCAGGGGTCGCATTGATATCCTTCAAGTTTACCACGAGGGGCTGATTATCCGCAAAATAGGTGAGGAAGCGATCATGCACCTCGTTCAAGTAAAAGAGAACGGGACAGGTGGTGAAAAATTTGGTGTAGTTTGTCGCATTGCAGCCTTGACTGCCGTAGATAACCGTTTCACTTTTGTTCCACCGGGGTACCGTGAACTGATAAATCAATGGCACAAACTCCTTGTAAAAGTGGGCAGATGATGGGTTAGTGTGTTGAAGGTATAGTCCAGAAACTATTTGATAATTTTCATCCAATACTTTTGAAGGCGGAGGTGATGTTTCCAAACAATATGAGTTTTGGAGACATAAAACCAGCAAACTGCATGAAATCGCCCCTATTTTGTGTATCAAAGTCATTTTTTCACTGAAAACTTCAACAAACAAGAAATTTTGTCACGACTTAACTGTCAACTGGATTGAAACGAGATGTTTTGCTAAATAATCGCTTCGAAAGGTAACAACAGTAATTATTATGAGCTCGGTGCAGCTGGATGCAACAAACAAAATGTATTCTTTACCAGATTTTCTGGAAGGTTCATAATAAGTCATCATGAATAATTCTGCTTGCGTTGCAAGTACATGATACGAAAGCATTCAGTCAAAATGGCCGGAAGTTGATTTGATATCAGCTCAGTAGCAGACATTCTTTTATACTTACGTAATACATGCTACTACATCTTTACTGTTTTTCTGCATGCTTGCGTTTGATATGTCAAAACAAACTCCAAGTGAATTACATAAAGCCAGATCAGCATTTACTAACAAAAAGTAATATTGTGTTTATTCACAGAAAACAATTCATTTGAAGTCATGTACACTTTCTGTGTCGATCTGCACCCATTAAAAACACACAAGTTTTTATTGAAAATGAGTTGATAAAATAAATCATATATCAGGATACAAATGCCATTTCAAATTTCTGTAGTAATTTAGTAACATTTTTTTATATTATTTTAACTTAACCACATTTCTCTCATCTAGTATGGAGGATAAAATATTAATTCTTATTATAATATTTGTAGAGGCGTGCAATGTTTCGCTGCAACATTGCAATGGTAATCTTGCCGATAGCTTTAGCATAAAAGGAAGCTCGAGTCTCCACATCAGGAAGGAAATTGTTGCTTGATGAAAAATTAATGGCAACGACACCATCCTTCAGAAGTTCTGTTTTGATCTTGAAATTGGGAGATGGCACTCCAGTAATCACAACATCAGAAACGGCGAGAACATCTTCCAGTTTTAAGTTTGTGTCAAAAACCTAAAATAAAATCAAAGAAAATCCGTCATTAAGTATTCATAAATCCATTAAAAGGCTTCATAAACATGGGATACTAACATAGAACCAAAATTAACTGAAGCCTAACTAACCTCATGTTTCAAATGCTTCAAACCAGTCCCACGGTGAAACTCCTGAACACTGTGAATATCCACAGAATACACTTTGGCTCCATCATTGGCAAGTAAAGCAGCAAGTGGGCGACCAACAACTTCGCTCCGATTGATAACAGTCATCACACGACCATGAAGCCGATTTCCATAAGGAAGCATCCGGTTGTAAACTCCAATGTGCTCCAAAACCTTGATGACAGCGAGTGGAGTGCATGGCAGAATGCATTTCATCTCCTTTCCTTCATCCAAAAATCGAGTGTTGTGGTACATGTTGTAGAGATACTTGTGACAAAGACCTTCTACATCCTTTTTCGCACTCACAACATTTTGAAGATATTGATCCTAAGATTATTAGAAAAGAGGAACTCTGTTAGTTTTTAATTTACATGAGAGTTTATGCATTGGAATCCAAATCATAAACATTTTCATACCTGACCCCCACCGTAAACAGGATAGTAGACAAAAATCCCATGAACATCATCATCCACATTGGCTTCGATAATTTTGTCCTCCAATTGATCGCGAGTGACTTCCCTCAACTCAAACTGAATCCCAACTTGAGCACAAGACTCGGCAGTCTTAATTGCATATGTCCTTGAAGCAGGATCTGCATTTGCAAGGAATGCAACGAGTTTTGGGGTAACTTCTTCCTTTTGCAAGGACGAGCGGATTTCATCTCTACAGTCGTACAATAGAAATTCATGCCATATAAGAATTAAGTACGTCACTTAAAAGCAGTAGCAATTATAGTAGCTGTAATATGTTTAAAATTATTGGCGACTAATTCAAAACATACCTGAATGTAGATGCGATAAGTCCAGGATCAACAATTTCACAAGGCATTTTCCTTTTTGGTTGAAAAACTTTTCAATGTAAAACTCAATACACTGACGCAAAACGACGTTATTTTAAATACGCAAGTTCAAATTAATAATATTGAACATAGGTTCGGTAATTAATTTTCTTTACAAATGTTATTCGCTACTAAAAAACTATAAATTCGTAAAATGGTGAATATAAGCTGTTGTTTATAGTTTTAAAGTTAGATTATTTTCAATCGGTTTGTTGGAACAGTTTATGAAATCCGGTTGATATCAGATAAGATCGCTTTTTGTAGGCGTGGGCGATACGTAATCCGCAGATTGCTGATTAAACGAACACAGATCAGGAGCAATGACTGTTGTGGACTGCAGATTGGCAGTGGATGATGAAACTACTGTAGTTCAGCTGAGCGTTTGTGAAAAACTATGACCTTGATAATGTCTTAACTATCCCGAAGCCTAAATTTACTGGATCAATGCTAAAGTAAGTAACAGTAAAAGGTGACCGTGTCGGTGCGTCGACTACTGTCAACTAAATACATAACGCATGTGGAGCTTTTATCATCGCTGCCCTATTTTCTGATCTTTTCTTCATGCAACTATATGATACACAGTGTAAAAAGGTAGTTGATAAAGCTGTGAATGGAAATAACCCACGTGAGTTTGGGCACAGCACAGAAGATCAAGAAAATGCTCATGCTAGTTTTTGTACGATGGTGAGAAACTTTATGTTCAAGTCTTCCCAAAGACATGGTATGTGAAAACATCTTAATCCGATTATAATGTTTATGATAAGACGAAACAAGATATGAAAATACTCGTGAATGTTATAGTAGCTTTGAGTTACGCAATGTAAAATCAAATCAACACAGCTGCAGCCGGACCCTAAAAGGCCATTTATCTTTATCGCTAGCTCGTCTCTTGCTCTCATCAACCAATAATTATGTATGTAAATTGCAGCTTTGCTATGTTGAGGAACCAAAGTAGACAAAACTAATATGAAATGTCGCGTATAATGGCGGCATGAGCATCGTTCAGTTATGCAGATAACGATAATTGTCTTTCGTGAAGAAGTTTTTATGCGCAGACACAGTCTACATGCAAAATTATGAGCTGGAGTCTCCTTTCTACCATAATAATAATTATTAATATACACTTTACTCTTATTCTTATTGCATTTTGCCCAAGATTTTATTGAGAACACAAAAAAAAGTCCAGACTGATGTGATGGATGCCATAATAATAATAAGTAGCAATCTCAAAAGTTCATAAGGCTTGTCATAAACATTCTTTTATTCTGTGGCATCGTCATTATTAACATCATTTTGAGGGATTATTGGTGCTGGCTCTGCAACTTGAGCTTCAGCATTTACTTTGACAGAGTAATGAACTGTCTTGGAGCGTGTATAGCTGTATCTGTTGTCAAAAGTAATGTGTACAAGCCACTGGTGTAGATTGTACAATTTCCCTCTTGAATCCCCTCCTTTGAGTCTACTCTGCTCTCTGCATTAACAGTGGATTCCACTGATTCAGATGATAATGATGATGATGCGGATTCACTTTTGTTATCTCCATTCCCAATCGATAACGCTTTACATGTGATTGAGAAGCCTATATCGTGGTTTTCCACTTTAAATTTCCAAACGAGATTTGGAGTAGTTCCCTCAGGATACTTTGAAATGTCAACGGGAATCTCCACTTCAAATTTTTCTCCAGCTGCAATTTTTTTCGTTTGGAAATCATGTACTTTGTAATCTAAAATGGAACAAAATGAAATAATAGGTTCATAATTCAAAATCATAAACTTTTGATTATCATAGTTTGAAAACTTACCGCTGGTAAAATAGCTGAGCGGAACAGGTGTCCCTAGCCACACTTCCGGAATCTGTGAACAATACTCATCCGTTCCTTTTTTCGTGCCTCCCCATCTCACCGGAACATTTTCTGGGTTGAGCTTTGAATTCAGTTCCTTTTTCCAGGTTTCCTCATTTCCACTAATAATACTGATCTTGGAAATGGTTTCTTTGGACATGAAAGGTTTGATGACTCCAAATAGCAAGGAGAAAACTTTAGGTGCATTAATGATGACCATGGATTTCATCAGCTCGGGATAATTTTCATCCGCTACTTTGTTCGTTTTTATGAGAAACTCTCGACCAGGGCTGTAGGTAAGCTCTTTGTAAGAATACTGGTCAAAGTCCACAATCTGCACGAGTCTCAGTCCCTTCTTTCCGGTTTCTTTCTCAGCATTCGTCACAAGCCTGTTCATTGTTTCCATCCAAATTATGTGCCACCTCAGCACGGTCTCCATACCCTCGACCCCAATAACGAGCCTATGACAGTAACGTCCGTAGGGAATAAATATCACAACGTCACCCTCAGAATCTCTTCCAAAATCGCCAGTTGGGAAAAGTCTCCGATATTTAATCGGCACTTCTTCTCTCTCCAGTATTCCGTCTACTTCGTTATCCTTTCTCCACTTCATAGATTTTCTCAACATTTCTTCAGCCTTTTCCACGTCCATGTTTCGAGCACGGAGCCACCGAATTAAGTAGTGGTCTTCATTTTGCTCCGTGTTTAAAATGGCGCTGCATGCTGAACGCAATTGCTGGATTTTTTGGGACTCTTCTGGAGTAAACTGTTTTGATGATCCCATTTTCAAAGGCGTTAAAAATATGTATTTAAAAACTACAAAACTTTTTAAACCTGATCAATTACAACGCATGAGAAACCTCCCAATATGAACTGCACTCTTGAGGTTGAGTGTTAAAAACCATTACACTTTATAATGTTGAAATGAAGATGTCTCGCGATTGAATGAGTTCAGTCTTATCTTACTCAGTTTGATAAGCACACACGTGCAAGTTGATCCAGTTTAAAGCATGATGCACAATACCGTCTTTGATATGAGAAATAAATGGTCAGGTCAATGCTGTTGTGCATGCTACATCATTTTTTATCTGTAACTTTTTTAATTTTCCCCTTAATATTGAGGAAAGTGTGTATAAAAGTTGTTAATAAAAATACATTACATTTATGGACCTAACTATATGATACAGAATGAGATACATTTTTTTGCATGAGTAAACCATATGATTATGATGTGAACTAAATTGGCGATAATGATTAGCTTCTTTGTTCCATCTGGGCTGCGAGGGCACGAACAGAACGAAGTGCATTGATTCTTCCATTCCCAAATACGTAGTTGGGATACACATTGTCGGAAATTCCTCCGCAAATTCTTCCTGTTGAGCCGAGTTTTTTATCTGTATTCTTGATGATCAAATTTTTAACCTCTTCATATGTCAGGTTGGGATTTCGAGTTAAGAGGAGGGCGACAAGACCCGAGGCATGAGGACAGGAAAACGATGTGCCTGACATTAGTCTGATAAAAAGAATAAATTCAATCACAATCATGTTCATTGCTCACGCCTTTGTTCAGGTAAAAGGGCGATTTTCTTACGTATATGCATCATCAGCAGTGTTGAAGGCTGAGCGGATGTCACTGCCTGGTCCCACAACTTCCGGCTTCAAATTCCCATGAAAACTTGGACCAACTGAGGAGAACCAGGATAAGCTCTCGTCCTTCATTGTGGAGCCGACACTTATCACGTTATACTCACCAGGATACTGAGCACTGTTGCAAAAGTAGGATCCATTATTACCAATGGAAAAGATTGGAATTATTCCTGCAGCGTGCCAAGCATCGATCACTCCATTAAAAAAGTTCCCATTTTGGCCAGCTAAAAGTCATTTTAAAGATTTTCAGTTGAAATTTCAATTGAAATATTTCGTCAATTCACAGTTGAAAGTTTAAAAGTAATTACTTACCACTCCAAGAATTGGAAACCAAATGAGGTGCTTTCGAGCAATCTGGTTCACTTACTCCGTCAGTCAACGTAGGGCAAAGGAGGAATTGACCACACGCTATCAGTGTACTCGCTAGGCATCCCATAGTTTTACACCCACGGCAAGACTAGAGAAAACCAAAGTGAAAAATTGAATATTAATCAATTATTTTACCAACGACTGAACTGGCTAATATTTCCGTTCATACCATCCATTTTGTCCATGGTGCAACTCCTACCCCGAGTTGCCCTGCAATTGTGGCAGTTGTATGAGTTCCATGTCCTAATAATAATTTATAAATTTAGTACAATTTAGAATCAAAGCAGATCGTTTAGTTTGTAGTCACATTACCCATTCCATCAGTAGGTTCAAGTGTCGCCTCACTGGTGGGGTCATACCAACCGTATTTTCCTACCCAGTTATCCCTCAGAGTTTCATGTGTACCCCTCACTCCAGTATCCAGAGTTGCAACTATAATTTTTGTTTCAGCAAAATCTTTCAATTCCTGCCATGCTTCAGGAGCCTGAATTCTTTCTACTCCCCATTCCACCTCGTCGTTCATCCTCTTCCCTGCGATTTTCACATCCTCGGGTTCGATGATTTTAGCGCTTATCTCTTCAACACGAATGTAACTTATTTCTGGAAACTGGCTGAGAGTCTCAACAATGGAAAGGCTAGCATTCGCCACATATATCTGGTTGACAATCCAGAAGCTTTTAAAGGAAACAAATGTTGTTTCCACTGAAGTCAAGTAGTCAATAACCGGCTTTTGAGTTTGTTCAGCGTGCTCTACAAGGAGTTGATAAAGGGTGTTTAGGCGTTGGTCCCTGTTGGCAAAGTTGGTCTGAGAAACCTTCAGAAGAATTTCTGAAGTCCCTTCGGACATTTCGATGAAGAGGTTGCCACGTTTTCCATCCTCTAAAAGTGATCGCAACTCGGACGATATTTTGCTGCTTGGATTTCCTGAAGATGATGAAGGCGGAGCTGCAAGAGCAGTTCCAAAAACGAAGATAGTGAAAATTATGCCTTTGCACTTGATCATTGTGGGAGATTTTACTTGAATAAAATGCTATTCTTGTCTCTTTGATTGATGATATGGCTGTGATATTTTTTGATGGATAACTGGACCTTTTATATAGGTGGACATCTTCGTGTAGTCATAATATTGGCAATATTTTTCGGAAGTTTGCCCTCTGATTGTTTACTAGGAATGGATATTTACAAAATACACATCCGAATTTTTATGCGTAATTAATTTCACCTGAATTATGGCCTTGGACAAAGTCAATCAGTAGTGTTTCAATTGTGAGTTTGTCCTTTATTTGCTCCACATTTTGACATGTTTACAACAACAAAACAATATTGGTTCAATTGGTTGCATCAACATAGGGCATTACTAGGACATTGCATGAATGAGCATCACCTACGGGCAGAACTTTTTGCAAATAACGCTGTGCGACTTTGTTTTGTTTGGACCGTTCACTGGGCTGCAATATTTGGGTTATACTACTGAGGAATTGCGATGATGGGACGTTTCAATGTCCATTTAAGATAAAGTTGTGTTTATGTGCCTTTACGGTATTTCATGTAAACAGCTCTATGATTGTCTTTGATAAATACGGATATGCATCACTAAAATATAAACCCACATCAAACAAACTATATCGCTCATGCATGCAACTATGTCGATCGTTTGTGTTCTTACGGCTGCATTTAATATATTTGCATGTCTTAACCGGAAATGTTTACATTAATCTACCATCTCCTTACCAAAGCTTGTTATCTCTCATCACCCCAAAAGCGGAAATACTGTATAATGATGAAAATCGGAAATGACTGGATTTGTATCCGTTTGTCTCTTCTTAATCAAACAGGAAGTTGGCCGGAACTAACAATAGATTGCAGATTTCCAAGCTAAAAATTATATACTTCGTATTAGCAAATTGGGAACGTGAAACGCATTGCAGATTCGTACTTCGCACTTAATAATAATTACAATAGTGTACCTTTTGTACTTTTGACTTTTCAATCAATCAGCAACAAAACAATTAGGAAATGAAGAGGACACTTGATACCGATTGTTCGCCAGAAGTTAATGATGGATTGTAAAAGTATGCTAAAAATAATCAATGCCATATATATGCCATGCAGCTCAAAAAATCTAGTGAGTGCAAAAATTCAAACGATAACTGACAAGTTTTCATACTACGAGTGGGCAACCAGACATGTCAATAGCACAAAACATCATCTTGCAAGCTTTGAAAGAAAAGCCTGCCGTTGACAGAACTGGCTTACTTATTTACCTACGGCTGAAACTTATGCTCTTGCATTTAGTAGTCGTAAAGCTATTAAAATTCGCTTTAAGAGCTATTACTCTCAATAAAGTGCTGTTCACCATTAACTGTTGTAAATTTTTGGTAAAACCATCCGAACTGTACTCAGATTGCAACACAATCTTACTTTACCACGAAACTTTAAATACATCTACGTAGTTCGAAATTATTTCATGGCACAAGTAAAACTGTAGTGGAATCTAAGCTTGAGTAAAAATTATCATGCAACGGCTATCATGATATTTGAAAAATATCAACAAACTCCATAATTTTAGTCCGGCTCCCTTTTTAAAACTCTGTTGGTTCACTAAACCAAGTGTACACTAAATTCCATACATACATTTATGACTCTTTGAATATTTATATGTATATTTTACATATGCATGCATCAAATTTGACAGCTTCCGGATGCTGTGTTCCAAAAAAATCTTGGTATGCTTTCCCATTGAGGAGACGAAATGTAAAGAAGGAGTAGTGATGTTCTGATTTATTTTTAAAAACTCATTAACGGGTGACGGACGGGTCATGTTTTCATGCTTCACATCATATCTCACATGCAAACAAGCCAAAAAAGCAACAAAACAAAGGGAACGCGAAAACAAGCTCTTTTCCAATGATTACTTTTAAAAGTTAACAAGCTCAAACCAGAATGAACTCCGAAACAGCTTTACCCATGCGGTCACACGTCTTGAGAATACGACGCAACACAGGTCATGCAAAATACTTTCCTTAGACCCAAAATGCACGAAAAAAGTAAAAACAGAAGCAACCGTTTATTTTTTGCGGAGAATATTATGAGATTATGAAACATTTTTACTTTCAAGGCCAAAACACAAATCTTGTGCCTGCATAATCTCATAAAATGAGTAAGATGAGTTTGTTGTGACACATTTTCTTCAACTGCACTTTTATGATGTCCGTACACATGTTTTGAAGTTCGGAACAAGACGAGGATGGATGAAGAGAGTTTCGGATCCTCCTTCATAATTACCACTTCGTTTCATACACATTTTTAGAAGTGATGATGTTATTGGGGGAGCGCCGGTGTGTTTTCAACAGACCGGAAATTGCGTCTCTGGCTTTGCCATTTGCTACCATGCTTGTATAAAAGTGACCTGGATTGAGTTGTCAAACCATCAGTCATTTCACAGCAACTGCCACAACCGAAACTAGCAACCCAACCGAAGCAAAAACTTTGCATCCCAAGTGCATCTTAAAGAAACTTCAAGTTTTTAAAAAACTTCAGAAACTTTAAAAGCAGAAATGGTAAGAGAAAACACAAAAATAAATTAGAGATTGACAAAGAGAATGAGAAAGGAGGAGATTTGAAACAAGGCTAATATTTCTTTCTTTATCTCTTGTGTCTGTTTTAGGAGTTCAAGGTTCGCAAAGAATCCCAGACTTGTAAGTCTCAAATGACTTTTGTTGTTATAATTATTGTCTCCATCTGCTTGAATGCCAATATGAGTCTTGCCTTGTACAATAATACATATCCTATTTCTTTCTCTTTCACGGTCTATATAGTGATGGAGAAGACCTTCAACACTTATGAGAGACGTGGATGTGTCCGCACTTATCAGTTGGGCAGCATGCTCAAAGCCATGCGCCCTGACCTAAACATCGAGCAGACTCAGTTGGAAGCCATTGCAGCCGAATTTGACACAAGTCGAGAGGGCAAGTTCGATCTGGACACTTTCAACAAGATTGCCATCCGGTTTCTCGTCAAGCAAGCGAGGAGAGAGAGTGACAGCTTCATTCACAAGCACGAGATTTATCTCTCTGACTTTGCTGACAATTGAACGGAGAAAGCTGACTTTTGCTGCACTTTTGTCGCCTGCATAATATAATTTTACAGATTGAATTTGTTTTTTGCACTTTAGTTCAAAACGCGCAGTGATTTGTATTTCAAGTCTGCAAACACAGTCTTGCTAAGTTTACAACTATAAAGCTACATATATACATATTATATTACTTACTACATTTACTATAATTATTGTGATTAAAACCAATAATATATATTGAAAAGCATTCAAATCTTTTTCAAATCAGTTGTTTTCTAAATATGGGGAAATTGGTGAATCTGCTTGCTAAATTGCAAGCGATTCCAGGGCTTGACTATATCATATTCGACTTGTTCTTCATAATGATCATTGTCTACTACTTTTGGATGTATATATTTTTAGTGTAAAGTCTACACTTACTATATCAAATGATAACATGTAGCACTCTAATGTAAATCAGTTGAACCTATTTGATATAGGGATATTCAGTATATGTATAAAAAATATGGAAGTAAAATCATTAAAATGAAGTTTATTTAAAACATACCAACTTAGTGTCCTGACACTTTTTTTGCATTATAACTTGTGTCTATTATTTGAATTCAAAGAAAGTCTAGGCATTATGCATTTTGTTCTAGGAACGAAAATGAGAAAACGCATTTTTCGGTATTGATGGTTCATTCGACGTTCCGTCCGCCATTTTAAAGAGGAGCATACGAATGCGAAATGACTCAAGACATAATGTGGTAACAGCCTGAACTGGTCAGCCATATAACATCGTTAATTGACATTCAATTCTGGACTATGTGATGTGAACAATTGAACTGAGCCTTTCAATTTCAAAAATCCCAAATAAAATCGCAGAGCTATGCTTCAATCACCAAAATAGCAATTCAATATAAAATTGGAAGGTAAAAATAAGCCAATAAAAGTATTGGAGCTGTATGACAAATGAAAAGGCTTCGACGTGTGTTATATAGTCAGTTGACTGCGATAGACTTCTATGGAGTTAATTCATGATGAATATGCATGCAAGTTTTATTGGTTTTATCAGATAGAAAAGCATTGAAAGTGAGCTCAAATGGGAAATGAGAGTGAATTAGCCCACCAAAGATAGATAAAGTTAAATAAAATTTATTTTCAGAATTGATAAGATTCTTAAGACCAATTATCAGCCAATTTGATTAATGTACAAAGATGTTGTTGGTTTAAGAAATGGTATAAACAAAGTAATGTACAAATAAAAAATGATTTTCACTGAAAGTCATTGAGACGAATAAGATGCTTATGAGCAAATCCATCAGACTCTCGGCGAGTTTGTTGAACGAGATAGAAGAGAGCGAGTCGGTTGAAGGAGTCGAAATCCAGAGCACCAACGTTGTCCGTGTCAAATTCTGTAAATCTTTGGCGAAGGTCCTCGTCATTCAAAGCCAGCTCAGGATTAAGAGCTCGGAGCATTGATCCAAGTTGGTAGCTGCGAACATAGCCTCGTCGCTCGTAGCTGTTGAAGACCTTCTCCACCACTATGATTATTTCAAGAATCAAAAATATTATTTACCTAGGTAGGTTTTTCCGAAGTGCAATAAATATAGATATTTGTAATCTTACAAGTTTGGGACTCCTTGCGAATTTTGTATTCCTGAGAAATAGATCAGTTCAGAATAAAAGTTAAATTTCCGAAAGATGTTCAAAAGTTTTTCATATGGGTTTTTGGAAACTTACCATTTCTGCTGATTTTGTTTGATGTTCCTGGTTTTCCAAGAGAAATTTAGCTTGTTGTTGTTGTTTTAGTTTTGTGATTGTTTCTTCTGCTTGCTCACTGATGAACTGATTGCAAATCTCATGAATGAGCACCACTTTATATACCAAAATCTTGGGTAGTTTAAGTTTATGACATCAACAACGCTACATTTCGTTTTCAAAGAAATGGAATAAGCAAAATTTCATCCCAAAAGGTGCCAAGAAAAAATATCGGGATTTTTTATTGCATTGTCATTACTCATCACCAGCTCATACATGTATATAATATGTTTGTTGCGTAAGGT
The DNA here is from genome assembly GCA_001718145.1 of Orchesella cincta. NCBI lineage: Eukaryota > Metazoa > Arthropoda > Collembola > Entomobryomorpha > Orchesellidae > Orchesella > Orchesella cincta. The sequence goes on from LJIJ01000337.1 coordinate 84,181, forward strand.
AAGGTCAACAAACCATATCCCCTAACCACACACAACTACAACCATGTGCATCATCATTTTTCATAGCACACATCAAGTCATGTTACATTACCTTTCGCTGATTTCCAAATTTCTTGGCATTTGACAATGCAACGACACATAGAAACCTGGAGAGTAGTAGAGGGAGGGTAAACAACCTGAAAAATAGATTTTTGTATAGATTTTATTTTCTGCATGCTGATCCAACCGACCATGTCATGTTCTTGGGGTGGAGAGGACACTTGGTAATTCATTTTTAATGAGGCTGTCGGTTTCCTTGTCGTGTTCCATTGAAATCCATGGCATTTTAATCGGTTGCATGTTTCACTCATATTTCTTCCCATAAAATCCTGTCCAAAAAGGACAAAGCCCTGCTTAACCTACTGCTAAGAGTCTTTAGTATGTACAACTTTGTCTTTTTTTAGAAACAGGAAATATGACTTATTAAAGCAAAATGACTCCATGTACCACCAGGACCAGGTTCACTTCAGTTCAACGCTTCTTCGTTGTGCAATATTGGTATTTAACGATGATAATAATCTTACATAACAAGTTATGCTGAAGCATGCTGATGCAATTGATTGACAAGTCGGGGGAAACGTCGATAGGTAAATGCCCTAAAATGTGGACAAACCATATCTTCCAGATATGAGATACCTTGTTGGATTTGTGATGATGAGTTTAAAAAACAACAGGGTTTAGCATGACATAAATGGCTGTCTTCCAAGAAAAAATGAGACAAGATGCTAATAATGGCAAATAGGTAATGAGATGCAGATGTGCGGCCAACGTTTATGTGGATGATTTGTGGTCCAAACACCGCGAGCTAAGAAGCTAGTGTGTAAGAAGTTCAGATCAGAGTGAGATATAAATTTGCATATGATTTTTTTTGGAAAACTGTGCCAGTATCCGCTTCACATAATCAGGAAATCGTGGAAAACCATAATGAGACCAAGTGTGGTACTTGATGCGATAATTTTTTGGCTCAGTATTTTTTATTTAACGCGTCATATCGAATAGATACACAACACAAATGCTATTTTATAACATTTGTCATATAGAACACATTAGAGTCCGATATTTCCACGAATTTTAATGTCCTGAGAAGACAAGAAAATATAAATTAAAATCGGATAAAAATATATTAAAGCAATAATACAAAATTTCAATTTACCCCAACCCCATCCACCGGACCATCCTCCCCAGCCACTCCCCCACCGCTTCCCCCACCACTCCAGCCTCCGTGGTGATGATGACCATGATGATGATGGACTACCTTATGGCTTGGCCAGCCCAGCCACCCCAACCACCACCACCACCGCCTCCTTGGTGACCTCCGGTGTGGATGACAATGATTCTGTTTTTCTTCTCATATTTCGTACCACTCACACAGAAGACAACGAGAAGGAGCAGAAAAATCCTGCGTGTCTAAAAATTATGCAACACAGATTTACTGACGGACAATTCAAAAAAATTTCATTAAGCAATAATTAAAAACTTGAGTTGCTTACAATTTCAGAAACTTTCATTTTTGGACTTCCTCTCTAGAAAACAGTTTTGCCACTTAAATAAAGATGTGAGTAACTTTTGTTGCTCACGTTTCAATAAATATCACATACTAAATGCTTTAGCTATAAAATCTCAGTTATTTATTTATATAATCCGCATTAAATGAAAAGTTAATCGTTTCAAACATGCAATTTTCACATACTTTCTGTGAATACATTTTCCAACATGGCATTTGTGCGTTGTTACCAAAATTCACGAGAATGTTTGATGTATTATGTCAATTAATTGGAGCAAAGAAATTGCAATGATATTTTCATTATAAGTTTGTGTTTACATTTTTGAAAACTCACATTTTCACTAGCATTTCATAATAGAGGTAATAGAACGAAATTGCAAACAAATAAAATAAAATCTTGGATTTACATACAGTCATGTCTTTTGAATAAATAGACAACAGCCAATAAGTACACACTTTTTAGTGCTGTATGAGTTAGCGATGAAAGTAAAGACAGTTTGAGCTATGCATCATCGTGTGGAATATGCTCATGAAAGTTGAAGTCAAGTCAGAGTGAACAAAGCAAATATTATGAATAAAAAAGCAAGCTTGCACTCACAGCACAACTCGCCTTTTTAAGTCGAGCCAATAAAGGAAGTCAGTAAACTCAGAAAAGTGGTCAAATAATAAAAATCTTCCTTTATTCAATTACCGATCATTCTTGTAGCTTACAATAAGTCCTTTGCCCAAATAAAATTCATGATATAACACATGAATAGGTACATACAGTAAATCTTTAGTATTAAATAAAGTTAGGACATATACTAGCTACTTTTATACAAATATATACAGTAAACATTTATTACGACTGAACTAGACGTTATATAAATTAACGTTAATTTCACTTTATGACATGTATATTATAGAACTGGATGATTTCTGGTATCTCTCGTTTAACGAATTTCCTTACAATATTATGGCTACTACGTTTTAAGTCTGTTGCATAGATAGCTTGTTCTGTATGTTACATTTGTGTCGTGTCGTGTCTCCCTTTTAAAACATTATTTGTAGTCTGAGTTCAGCGTTTATCTCTACGTAAATATTTTTTGTAACATATATAATACTTTTTAACTATACATAATCAGGAGGACACTACTTTAATACTACAGCTATACAATATCACTGAAACATTCCGCTGTTTTAATTCACACCATTTTGGCTTCATAGTTTATGTAGCTGTGTCAAAATCAGTGAATCCTTTGAACTCATGAACAGCGCTCGTTATGCTGGTATCTTTGACGAATTGGTCGCAGACCTTTTGGTACTGCTCAAAAGTCAGTTTGCCACTATCTGTCAATGATAGCATTCATTTCCTTCATATATATTGCTTGTTTTTCTAATTAAAATTTTATTTTTTAAAGCTTTTCTTTTCACTTACGACTCGTGTCTACTTGTTCAAGCTGCTTTTTCACTTCAATCTGACTGGCATTGCTTCCCATTTCATGAATCAAATCTGAAACTTTGTCTGCCTCCACTACCTGGTTAAACCCTGCACCAGTGAATTCAATCGATGACCTTCTGCGGAAGAGGTTACGCATTACTGCGTATTTTTCATATTCCTCAGCCTAAAAATCAAACAAGATCAAAAATGTTGAAAATAATATGATATGATGACATAATATCTTAAATATTTCAACAAAAATCCTTGAAAAATATTTCAAAATAAATTTGTATTTCAATATACCATGACTCTTCAAAGTTTGTGGTATCACGGACAAACTACGCAGTTTACAAATTTCTGGAAATTGTCACAAAGAATGCTTTCGCTTTGCTAACCTTTCAAGATCAAGAACGTACTGAAGCAGTTCGGAGGAAACTCCTTCGGTTTTATGCTTTGTACACACAAAGATCAAAACATTGGATCATAATATCGGTATGTCTCTTCCAACTCAAGATATATCGGTTTCCGTAAACAAACCGTTCCGCCTCCTATGCAGAAATGTATGTATGCTCGAACTACGCAGCTAACGGTTTGGTATTATATCGTTCACCTTTGTCTTACGTTTGACTTTGCTACATCGTAGAAGATATTTGGATCATATAATGTCCATACAGATTAGTTTCATGTAAGATAGTTAAACATTCTTGTCGAAAAGCATAAAAATAAATCATCATTAATATTCACACAACCACAGCCTGATCAAACACACTTTGCAATTTTGAGGTTTCTTGCTTTTCCCAACTAAACTTTGCACAAAAAAGGTATATGAAAGCTGAGCCAACATAATATTTCTACAGGGCATCGCGTAATTTTCATGTATGACGTTGGTTCGTAAATTGAGACCTTTCCTAGGAAATATTTCAATCTCAGCATGTCTTTTTGTTCATCACGTATAGTAATTATGCGGTACCAAAAGTTCAAGGAATAATTATGATCTTCTTCAAGCTCGAACCCCTATATAGCCTTGCCTTTAACCAACTACTACATCTTTGCGTGACAAAGCAACTTTTTTCCTACAATATTTACCTTTTGGACGCAAGTGTTTCCATTTTTATGCAACCTCATGAAACACACCGGTCAGAAGAAGATCTAATTGGAAGCCAATGGAATGGAATGCTTTTATGATGAGTACACACCAAAAAGCAATCAATCTCACATCTCCCTAAAAAATGTTTACACAACCAAAGAATACATCTCCATATTTCCATCCAGATTGCAGGCCCGCAGGAGACGCTTGATTTCATCCAAAAACCAATTTCCAAAGCCACAAACAAAAGCTTTTCATTTACTCCCATACTACTACCAGAAGCATCTTGCAAGCTCATTGCAAAAGAACTCTGTGTTTTTTACCCACAGCGAAATATTAGGTAAAGTGAAGTTGTCTCAAATCCTTGTATGAGTTCGGCTTTAGGTATGCTCAACTAATATTGTGTTAGGAAGTCAGCTATATACCCCCAAGCCTCGGCTTCTACACTCCATCCACAGCTAACTCAGCTGTTTCGTTGGATTTGTTGTGACGGATTTTGAGACAGCAACGACAACTACACCCAATTACCTGGAAAATGAAATTTTAAACATGTTATTTCCACCGTTGCGACCTCAATAAAAGTCCGAGCGAAAGTGCTTTCATCAAATCAATTCCGTCGGAGCAGAGCATCATCACCATCCGATCCAAATGCACAAGTGAGTATATTTGACATAAATGCACTCCTAAATCAACTCCCAGTTGAGTTTTCCATTTATATTTTATCCTTCACCAACCAGTCAAATTAATAATTGCAAAAAGTGGCCCTCTTTTTATTCCGAGCCTCCTTTATATTGAGAAGGCTACAGTTAAAGGGCAAGTTTTTAATAGACACTTCTTTTGTGTAGGAAGGAGGGGAGAAAATGGCAAAAGTATGAATATTAATAAAATACAACTTCGCAGTCTGTTAGTTTCACCGCACCGCAGTCAACTCCGTCCCAAAAAGACAAATATCACATCAGGCGAGACTCCGAGGGAAGAGACGATATTAAAAAGGAGTGAATTTAGAATGTAGTTATGCATGTGCCCAACATTATAATGTAGGGATCGGTCGGCAACCCGAGTTCGGAGTTCGGGGCTCTCACGTCTCATTCGTGTATATCAGCAAAAAAACATTTTGGGCTTTGCTTTACTTAAAAAGTAGTGTTTATACCAGGAAAAAATCAGACTTTCGTCTAATACTACATCTTTTCCGATCTGTTAATGTAACTACTACCAAATGTATCATCAGATTGTGAGGCATATCCCGGCAAAGAAGAGATTATGCAATGCACCATCTCTCCAACTTTTGCAATAAAACCAAGTGTAAATTGTCGTCTGTGTAAAGTTAGTATGGAAAAGTCTGTGAGATGCTAATAATATGGAAATGCTTTCCTTTCCATGTCCGTCCGTATACAAAGTCAGCATTCAAATTGATATAATCTAGTCAAAACATTTGAAATGAAACAAAGTTTTTAGAAAAATATGTATCTCACCAATACTCACACTGATTGTCACTAAACCCAGTGGTGCCCTTGCCCATTCGGTTTGGGAGAAATCAAAGACGACAATCACAATCCTATTAAAAATATATGGAATATTCTTACAGTTTTTAGAGAGTCAGATTTAAAGTGTACTTTGTCTTCAAACTATTATTGTTTTATAGCTTCTATTTGGAGATTAAAGTTTGTAATGTTTTTAGAATAAGAACAAAGTGACTGAGAATTAACCTTTAAATAAGGTTGGTATTGTGGGAGGTCTTTATTATAAAGGTTTGACTCAATTTGGCTGATTTCAAGTTAAGTTTTAAACATATCTGGTTTTATTGTTTTTAACAGGTTTAACAGGATTTAATTCGGCGAAACTATGCTGTCTTCAAAAGGATGGATCTTGTTACTTGACACTTGACAAATTTCTTTTTCAGTAATCATGTTGCCTCATGTTGATTGACGAAAGATATTTAGGTAACCCTTCCTTTCGTAAAGAAAGTGGAACTAGTTGATTGAGAGTTTAAAAATGATAGCATGACAAGGTGTAGAACGTACCCTACAATACCAAGACGTTAAGCTATTCCACCGGAGAATTACACCATTCCCCCTTATCCACCAACCCTTTTAAGTATTCCTTGTCGGTGGAAGGGTTCCTGTTGATTTTTAAACCTACTTCAATAGTAGGTTCCCTATCATCACCAAAGGTCACAAGTGGCCGTACCCTTTCCGTTGAATGGGGCAGCTAAGGTTGAATATAAAATATCTTCCAATTAAACTTCATTACTTTCTCTATTGGGGAGGTGAGTAAGACAGTATGATTGAGATTGAATTTTTAAAAATAACTTCTACTAGGATACCTTAATACCTATTACCGAATTTCATTTCTTCAGGAACGGCGTCATTATGGCCCTTCATCCCAGTTTTCGCCAAACAAATGGGTCTTTCGGAAGTGGCCGTGGGGTTGATTTTCACAGTAGCCCCAATGGCAGGCCTTATTGCAAAACCTTTCTTTGGAGCAATGGCTGATCGGTTTAAACGAAAAAAGAAGCTTTTCCTGTTCTTCATTCTTCTCAATCTCATGTCTTACTTGTGTGTTGCATTCCTTCCACAAAATAAACTGGAACGCCCAGTTGAGCTAGAGTGTGACAACGGAGTGTCTTACATCACCCAGTGCTCGCGCCTTAATCTCCAATGTGGAGATACTATTCTTGACTCTTTCAGATCACCAGAGGTAATAATGAATGGATAAATGGAATCTTTATTCGCTAAAGAATTCCTTGATAAGTAACTCATAAAAAAACCAAACCAATTCAATTCAAATAATATTTAATATTCCTCCTTAGGCTCGCGAACGAATTAAAAGGAAGGAAGAAAATATTCAAATGGAAGATGTAAATGAAGAAAGGTCCGAGTACTTGGAAGTTTGCACAGGAACATGCGAGTTTCAAAATTTTCGAGAAGGCGTTGACTTTTGTACAAAAGTACAAAATGGAAACGTGCCGCCCCTTTGTTATCCTGTGGTTGGAGTAACTCATCAGTTAGAAACGCCAAGATCGGATGCTATCCAGTATGCTCCAGCAGAGAGACAAGTTCCATCAAACTCTGTGAACAAGAGCAACCTCCAGCAAATGGAAGAGGAGCAGATGGAAGAATACAACACTGAGCATTTATTTACCTTTAATGTAACGCTCAAAATTGATGACGTGATGCTTCTTCACGGGTGCTTGTATCTTCCCATTGGGGACATTCAATTTGACCAACGATACAGAGGACTTTCATGTTACACTAAGACAATGCTAAGAAAATGTGAAATTGATTGTGGGAACAATACGGCGTTAAATGGCCATTTGGCAACTATAAAGTCGGAGGAAGAGCTTCTCGACTCGATGAACTTTTGGCTGTATGGCTCTCTAGTGGTTATTGCTTGGATTGCGATGGGAGTAGTTGAGAGTTTAAGGTAAGCTAATTAAAAGGCCATGTATGCAAAGTTCTATCTCCATCCCTTCTTTCAGAGGCGTAAAGGTGTTTAAGCTTTGTCATTTGCTTTGTTTTCCTCAGTGATGCACTTTGCTTCCAGACTTTGGGGGACCAGCCGCAACTTTACGGAAAACAACGACTGTGGGGCACCGTTGGATGGGGCACATTCTCCTTCATCTCAGGATACTTTATTGACACTTACTCTGAAGGAAGGCTGCTCAAAGATTATACTCCATGCTTTTACCTCACTGCGGGACTGTTGACGCTGGATATTTGTGTAGCATACAAATGGGATGTAAGGCTTTGCACATGGATAGAAAAGTTTTGGAAAATTAAACATTTTCAAGGCACAGTAAACCATGTTAACTTTTAGATTCGCGAAGTAGAGAAGCCAAAATCATTACGACGGGACGTTTGTGGACTTCTCAGCAATCTACGAATTGATGTGTTCATTGTGGCATGTGTAATTGTAGGCATGTGTACTGGACTTTTGTGGCAATTCTTATTTTGGTACGAACGAACGAACAACACGTTATGGTTTCTTTAGCCACTTTTACGAAATTTTTTTACAAGTTTTCTTAATTTTTTACTCTCATTTCTAATTTTAGGTACGTTGAAACACTGGCAGAGAACAATTCCTCGACTTGTGACCACACACGGTGGTTAAAATTACTCGAAGGTCTTATTCTGGCCGTCCAGTGTTTCGGAGGGGAGCTTCCATTCTTCTTTCTGTCAGGTACGAATGAGCTGTGTCCTTTTTAGACTTAATCTCATCTCAACGCATCCATTTGAACTTGTTGTTTTTTGTATTTTATGACAGGATGGATTATCAAGAAGCTTGGTCATGTACATTGCATGACGCTAGTGTTGGGCGCATTTGGAGTTCGCTTCATAATTTATTCCTTTATAACAAATCCATGGTCAATCCTGCCTGTGGAATTATTTCAGGGTTTAACTTATGGCATATTTTATGCCAACATGGTGTCTTATGCTAATCAAGTTAGTCCTCCGGGAACTGCCGCCACTGTTCAGGGAATCGTTCAAGCTGCATTTGTTGGCATAGGTCAGTTTCTCCACATTAGTTTTCTTATTGTTTTGTAAACCTTTTCCTTCAATATCATTATTATTATTATTTTGATTACAATAGGAGTTGCTGTTGGGAGTTTGGTGGGTGGACTTATTTTCCAAGGGGCGAATGCCTTCCGAGTGTTTGGAGTTGGGTGTCTCATATTCTGCGTGCTTCACGCTCTGGCGATGGCTATATTAGGTCGACACGCATCCTACCCGTTTCCACAGGGTATCTCTTAAAACTTATAGGTAGCTCCTGTAAACAATGTAGCTTACTAATCTTCTTTTGAAAATCCACAACTTGTTTCAGGACGTGGGGAAGCTGAGGGGCAGGAAATGTGCCGAATGTCAACAAATTCTGTCCAAGAGGACTACGTCAACACTCCAGAAGAAAGTGAGCCTGATGCTACATAGCATATATAATACTTTTCCTACTCCAAAACATTATATATGCATGCCAGATTTACAATCTCATAACTTATCAGTATCATGCTCTCTTCTCAATATTTTTTATTATTTGTCAACGTTTACAATCCGTACATCACGTACAAGTTTTAAACTTTTATTTTAAGTGATATCATATCATCATCCCTCCTCCCTATATACAAATAATATATAGTTTACGTTGGTTGACTTTTATCACTTATGAACAATCACACTCGACTGTGTTTTTAACACACAGCAGCTATTTTTTAGAGAAAACGTAATAATATTTTTTATTGTATCGTGACGAAAATTAGTATGTAATACGTATACCCATACTATATATATATGTTAATTTTTAATAATGCTTCGAGATTTAGTATTATCATTGGATTTTTTTTAGTTTGTTGTTGTTAATCTTTACAGAAAAGACAAAAATGTTTGCGTTCGACTTTCCCCAAAATATCATACAGTACGGAAATTTTTGAGGAACCAATCTGAATATATGACTTCCAGTTAAGTCATTCGGTTATACTTTAGTTTTTAGTTGCAGTGTATTTTTGTTTATTTGTACAACTTCTCAAATATGCTTGTTTTTTACTCAGTAACTTGTATCGTTTGTAATTTCTAGTATTTTATTTGACTGAACTGTCTGTGCTAAACATTCGCCCTTGATAACCTGATACTAAAATACTAGTACCACAAGTATATTATTATGCTTTTAATATAAATATATAATCACTATAAACTGTATCAAAATAATACTAAACTTAAACCAAGCCACCTTAGTTGTAGTAGAATAATAATATTGTAGCATATATAATATTTAACTTCCGCTTTTGTGACGCGGTGCGTGCGTGCTGTGACAAAGCTTTATGAAATCACTAATCATAAATATTATAATATTTAACTGAAAATATTGAAATTATTCATAGATTCTCAAATTTAGTATTCGCTTTTATTGGAAATGACTGACGAAAACGAAGTTTGAGTGTATGTGTGTATGTATGTGGGTTAATACAGGTCCGGTAAGAAGTCACAGTGAGATACTAATCTAGTGAGTCTAGAGAGAAAGAGAGAGAGAAAGCAGATGCGGAGAGATGATTTTGGGGTTGTTGGTGATGTGATCATGTTGGTGGGGTGAACGTACAATATAGCGCACTCTAGTTGAATTCACTCACTTCTTGCGTTGAATGACAAATTCAATAAACTTTCGTTTTCCGTAGTGTGCAGTGCACGAATCAAAGGAAAAGCTATAAGATAGTGGGACGAGTTTAACTCTAAAATCAACGAGTCTAAAATCGGGATGTTAAAATAAATCGTGTTTCAACTTTCATTTTCAATTATTTATCCCAGAAAAATTCAAATAATCTTACCACTTAAAGTAATAATGATTGATCACGGTAAAAGAAAAAGTAATTAAATTTTATGAATATTATATAAATAATAATATGTACATGAAATTTTGTAACACAGACTGACTGACCCTTTTTACTGATGAAATCTACATGTTAAAAATTAATATTACTATGAGTGTAGCATATAAAAGTGTACCACATTGAAATTCACATTTTCATAATCAAAAAGTAACAGTAAGAAGTAATTACTATAATATGCCATACCACAGGATATGGTACATGTACTGTTAGATTAAACAACAAAAACAAAGCAAACATGATTTCTTATAAGATGTATTACCAAAAAAAAGTGAAAGTACTAAAAACACTTGTAAAAATGGGCCATGACAGGATTTCCAGGAAAAATCAACGACACAACACAATTTCTTGTGATGATGATGAACTTTAGCTGAGGATAAGTCAAAATAAATATATTTGGGGTAGTTTGTAACAAATAACCGGTGAAAAATGATGAGTCTGTTTGGAGGAGAAAGTGGAAGGACATGTATGTTTTGTTGCATGTTACATTAGCAATGTTTTGAGGGGTTTGATATAAAGTTGTTATACTTTTATGTAAACTGTGATCCAAATTCCTGTGAGTTCCACAGGAATAAAAACTTTATATAGATATAATAATAATACTTGTTATTCTCTTGTCGATTTGTAGCTTTTGTTGTAGTTTCTTTTTGTGTAACGACATTTTGTATGTTGAATGTCGGCGTGCTGAAGGCTGCTATATGAAAATATTATATATGTAAAGTGGATGATATTTTGCTTCCAATACATATAAATAGTCATGCTGTGTTGATCTTTGTAAAAGCGGTTATAAAATAACTTTAATGGTTGCTTCAAAGTTTTATTACAAAATTAATCGTTTGCACGCTTCCAATTATCGATAAGTTGTCGTTCATGATTAAAAGGACGAGAAAAAAAGATTCGAATAAACAAAGCCCAGACTTTAAGAAGAAAAGATGCATATTTTGCGTTAAATAAGTTTTTTTATTAGTTTTTGGGAGCCAAGTAATATTTTCCTTTGAGGAATGGCATTTTCACAACTTCTGCAGAAACCAAAGAGTTTCTCACTTTGATATTGAGTTTTGTTCCAACTTTGTGGTTGTCTCCTTGAACATAGCCCATGGCAATGTTTTTGGAAAGACTGGGGCTCGGTACTCCACTTGTGATGGTTCCTACACGGCTGCCGTCACTTGCCAATATTTCCATTCCATGACGTGGGGGAGGGCCGGAGGCTGCCACAAAACCTACTCGCCTTTGACGAATTTTCGTCTTATCCTGAATTTGCTCCATAATTGCCTTCGCGCCTGGGAAGTCTTGAGCTTCTTTACGGCGTTTGGCTGCAGGGAATTCATGTATTTAAATCTCTTATATTGTAGTTGAAGTTATCATGAAATGTCAAATATTGCACAAGTTATCATACCTAAAAGCCAGCCTAGAGCAGCTTCGACAGGTGTGGTTTTCTCATCCATGTCATTTCCATACAAACAAAGCCCAGCTTCCAAACGAAGACTGTCGCGAGCGCCCAGACCTGCCAAAAGCACTGTATCTGCTTTGGAGGACAGTAAAGTCTCAACAATCTCAACTGCACGTTTTGAAGGCATTGAAATTTCCACTCCGTCTTCCCCTGTGTAACCACATCTTGTGATGCGACAACCTTCTACTCCAGCAACTGTGGCAGTGACTGAGTTCATGAAATATAGCTTGCTTAGGTCAACGTTAACCAGAGGTTGGAGCACCTTTTGCATTGCAGGTCCCTGCAAAGCTATCAAAGAACTGTCATCTTTAGTGACCAAAGTCACATCTTTTCCTTGACTCTTTAGAAGGGTCTCTGCTGTCCTCATCAATGGTAGATCCTTATCCCGACATCCTGCATTGGATACGACGTAGAGATGATTTTCAAGTGTTTTTGTAACAATCAGATCGTCAATGATTCCTCCTTGCGGGTTTGTGAAGAGGGTGAGAGTACCTTGCCCTTCTGAAAGCCCCTTAATATCTCCAGTTACTAAAGATTCCATAAATTCTAAGCGATCCTTCCCGTGAACTTCTGACTGGAGCATGTGTGAAACATCAAAAATGGACACATGCTTTCTCGTGTGCGAATGAGACTGTGTGATTGAAACATTTCCGTATTGAATCGGCATAAGGTAGCCGGCGAAAGGGGCCATTTTTCCTTGCTGAGAAATGTGGAAATCGTACAAAGCAGTTTTCCGTTCAGGCTCTCCAGTTTTGCTCCCACATCGTTTCACACAAGTGGCTATGCTTCGAATTGGAACAATGTTGATTCGGCGTATCGCAATCATGGTTGTAAAGTCACAGAAAATACGAATTCAAAGCAGAGAATTCCAAAAGTTTTAAAGCTTTTCAAAAAAAAAACTTTCTGATGAAGAGGTGACGAATACTATTCTGGGTGTAGGAACATCACAAAATGTCTTTCAATTGGACATTACAAAGATTTACATGATGCCTCTAAATTAGGTACATTTAACTGGTCTTTTCAAGTTAAAGACGTCTTCATAATCGGTAACTCCTATAGCCTCAAGGGCAAAAGGCTATCTTGTAAACCCTAGACTCATGTCTCAATAACTTGTGTGAGTAATACTTAATATAGCCAGTTTATGGATTACGCACCACGAACTACCCTATATTTCTCTGGATGTGGATCATATATCATATCTTAGCGTATCAGATTTACTAGCATGCTCGACTTACCAAACCACTTTGACAACTATCAATTTTTAAGATGTGTTCGTGTAATGTCGGTGCGTGATATTACTAAACATGTCACTTCATACAAACTTTTGATACAAACTTTCTCATTTTTTGACAACTTCATGTATGTGTATATCAATGTATCTATGCATGGAAATAAATAAGAGTTGATGTAAGGTAGTTTGTTTTGTACTGTGAGACAGTTTATTTCCTAAACAAAAGATAATCGCCTATTTATAACTACTCGAATAAGTTAATGAAGGAGATTAGAATCAGAATACAGAACAGATGAAACACCGAGATTGTCAGGAGTCTTCAAGCCAATGATGATAAAAAGTCACTAATGTATGTGTCTCAGCAGCTTCCACATGACTTTGGACAATGCTTGTGCATATAGCGTGGGTTGTTGGTGCATTCTCCATTTTTAGCCCAGTAGTTACAATGTTTCTCTCTATCTTGGCAACTGGATGAATCAGAACCAGTGTCTATCGCAAAGAAAAGCAATTCATAAAGCTTTGGTCAGAAAATAAGACTAATTCTGAGTGTTGACAACCATTCTTGGGGCTAATTAAGTACCTGGACTATTGTTTGTGGTAGGACAGTTATCGCATGACTTTTGGCAGTACACGGTCATGTACTCTGAATTCCGGGTGCACTCACCCCTTCTCGCCCAACTTGTGCAAAATTTATTTAGGTCTTCACAAGGTTTATCTAAAGACAAAATCAAGTCGTGTTTAAATGCTTGGTTAAATATCTTTTTTGAATTATAATATTTAAAAATAGACTCACTGCACTGATTACACGAAGACCTGCAATTGGCTTTCATCCATGCAGGATTTCTACTACATTCTCCTCGTTTAGACCAGTAAGCACAATGCCTGTGGTTATCTTTGCAGCTCACCACACCTGAAGATTCTAAAGAACGGTCATGAAAATATTAAACAATCTGATAGTAGTTTCTGCTAAGTGTTGGTTTAGGATAGTTAATTACCCGTAGTTGGACTTGGAGTGGTTGGTGGCTTTTGTCCTGGTGAACCACATTTATAAAGACGGTTAATTTTCTCTACATCCATCTGTGAAGACATTCGGATGCATAATATTAAAATACTACAATTTAGCACACACACTCCTCTCTAAAAGTAATGCTTATATTTAAAAATTACGGAAGAAAATCCACTTCGCTGTCCAATAGTTTTGTTAGGATCCTTGGGTAAAATTGTAGGTTTTTGGCTCTTGGAAAATGCATAAGATCCGTAATGCATAACTGATGAGAGATCATAGGGAACACTGAGATTCTGAATTTCTTTCCAAGAGTACTTTTTAAAGTTTAAATGCTCTTCCACTACTCCTAATATAAGATATGAAAAATGATCAAATATATAGATGAAAAATTTATCTTGAAGGAAGCTATATTAATTAATTTCAACCGTTCTTAGCTTATATGCTGTTCAACGTAGCCATTTTATACTTGGCAATAGGAGTTGAAGCATTACTGGTCATTTAACACAGAATTGTTGTATTCTTCCTGCTGAAATGTTGTTGTACTAAGGTAATACAGTAACCACACTAGGTATTCATATCCTTACTAATCTACCATGCAGATGTACGCTGTCACTTGTTAAGCTCTAAAGCACAGGAGATGAAGCCAAATACCATCAGGGTGTTTACTGACTGGCAGTTTGTTAGATCAACTCATGTAAACTAAGCATCCATCGCTTGAAATCCCGGGGCGACTGATATAGACACAGTAATCCGACAAGCATGAACGAATAGTGCTAATCTCTAGGTTTGAAGCGACGTTCTAACCGACACACATTCCAGTACCGTAATTTTTTGGTTATTAATTAACAATGCTTAGATTTAATGCTAACAAATCGACACGACACCAATGAAATTAATAATTAGACGTAATAGGCAAACAAAAAAGCTTCCACTAAATACTTTTATATACGGTATGTTTAGCTCTACGCTATGTTGAACTTATTCCAGATGGGGTGAAGGCTATTTATATATTGCCAAGAAGTCTACCACATTGATACAGAGGTGAAGCGGATCGGCACTGCAATATGCGCACTTTAACTATCTGTACTGCTTCTCCATGCTCCCTGGCACTCACCAAAAACTGTCTGCAACCACTTCCCCCTTGTGAATGTGAAATGTAGTATTTTCCTGTTGTAAAACGAGGTCTGAAGGTGATGCATGTGCGCTTTTGATACTCCATCATGGCTAGTTTGATTAGGAGAAGCCTAACAAGACCCCAAAGGCTTATAGTTGCTTTTGTACAAATCTGATAATATGGCGGAAGTCATATAAGTTCAAAGTGGGCGTAGACTTAGTTACGCAAAGCATTGCTTCTAAGATACTAAATCGTAACTTTAGTCAATAATGGCGCGTGTCTTAACTATCTTTACTTACTAAATTCAGATGATATGACATACAAGGGCAATTGTGATTCAATTGCGTCGGTTTACCAGCAGCTCAGCATTTTTTGCCTCTCACTCACGATGCCATTTCGATTATTGGAATTGTTCTTATTTTTCTGCAAAATAAGATGTGAGATGAATTCCATATTCACCCTTATCGAAGTAATCCCTAAGCCAGTGTTTAGATATTGGCGAACTTGAATAATTCCGCCATGCGAACCTCGAGCCGATTTCTTCATGCAAATGTAGTGGAGGAACAAGTATTTTGCTAAGATACATTATTGAGTTAATAAGATTGTAACTGTTAATGCTGTTTCAACGGTTTAACGTCTGATTCTTTCCAGAAATTGTGCACTCTTAGCCACAGGTGATTTCGAGCTGTACTGTACGGGTAAACGGATTCAGATTACCTGTGAGTCATAATTTTGAAGAATCAATTGAGCGAGGTCAATAAGGTTCCTCACTGGAACGTTACTTTGAGAATCCGCTATAACTTGGATCACAAGTTTAATTGGCGTGGTTATTTGCGGGGGGGGGGGCACGCCTTCATGAATAGTTTTGGGTCCTGAACTGCACTATCCTTCACCTGAGTCACACACTTCGTTGTAACATATTTAATATGTCTGTGACGAAGTAGAATTTGCCAAGGATTGAATGAAAACGATTTTAAACCTAAACCTGAATAATCAAAGATAGGAACAGCATCAAAAAGGCTACCAGTCTGAAAATATCCCGACTAGTATGCTCTACAAAACATGCAGCCCAACGGCAATAAACTCTAATCGAGTAACATTTATGCAACAGCAAATATGTATATGCTGGTCTATTCTCAAAAAAGTATAATCACTTCATAGTGGGAAGTCGAACTCTCAGAAAGCGAACACGATGTCAGTCTTGCGAGGGAGTTGCTAAAACGAGAATTTGGCTCTCTATTAGGTAGCCTACAACAAATGTAAAGGATTTTGCCAAATTCGACGATCCAACAATATTAATCATCTACCCGTTCCATGATTGATACCCCCACCCAGGACAATATTGCGACAAATAAGGAGAATGTAGCATCAGAATACGAATTGTCAAAGACGTCTAAACAAATCAGGCGTATCATGCCTTTAAGCCACGCTAATCATTCTCCAGAAGAGTGGAAAGAGGATGGAAACAAGCGCCGGGAAAGGCAAAACTGATGGACAGCGGGCGCATCTCGCCCTAGCCGACTTCTTTTATATAATATGAAGGATTTAATTCAGTCATTGCACCAGGATAGACGCCAATGAGTATGAAAAAAAATGAAATTAAGAACAAGTGAATTTATGGCGAGAGAGCCCAGATTTCGAAATATAGTTCTTTTGTGAATGAAGACGTTACCGCGATTCGATTTTTTCGATTGGATGCCGGTAATGGCCAAGAGCTTCAGGTATCTCATTGAATTCAATTAAGTGCAAATTAATAGCCTCACATGGGGCCATCCTGTGGGGTTCATAGTAAATATGAAAGGGAAGACGTTTTTGCTGAATCGCAATGTGATGTCTGTAGCGCAAGTAGTAGAAACCCGATGAATGAATGATGAGTGACTGAGCTACCTTTTCATGACAATGACGTAGGCAAGCGGGTTTATAATGATAATGACTACTCACTACTCTGATGAAAAATAAAACACTGTCAGTTGCGGCTGTTCAGATAAGCACTGTGTGAGTTTTCACTCCTACTCTCAGCTATTGTGTGGTGGTTGACAGTAAACATATCATGCTTATTGTTGCTCCAGCATCTGTTGCTATTGAAGTTGTTTTGAAGAAACAGGATATACACAATATGAGTTGACATGTTTTGGTTAGACATTCGGAGGATGAACAAACTTGGCGTTTCAGCTAACAAGGAAGAAGGTCGGCACGAACGGGAAAAATACGGCCTAACAAAACGCTCACCGTACCGCCGCCAACCATGTGAATTACGCATGTTTTTTTTGAAATATCAACAAATAAGTAAATATAGCGCCATGGACTCCAGTTGTTTAGAAAAGTTGAAACTTACGTCATGCATTACGTCCTTTCCAGTCACACCAGATAGAAGGAGTGTCGACGTAGGACTGATCTCTTCCAGCTATTCTAATAGATAATTAAGAATTTCCGCATTGCACAAACATTACAACAATAAAAAACATGAAGCTGTAGTTAGAGGCATTGAATCATATTATACAATACAATTTAGCTGGCTAGTTCACGTTAAAACTTACCTGTATACGCAAGCATACGGTTAAGGTTAATTTCTACCCGAAGACACACATATCTCCTTCATGAAGATCAGTACAATAGGGCTTTTAAAAGGCAGTGCGTGGTGATTTGTAGATTACATTAAGCCTGTACGTTTGTATAGACAAGATTCTGGTAGACAATTTGCCCACGATCCGGCAAGAGCTGTATGCCATAAGCTTTCTCTATGAACACCGCGTACTGAAGGGAGGCCAAGGTTGCCCATCGTGATAAGTTCCGCAAGAGAACAGTTTTTTTAGATATAAATTGGAAAGCAAAATAGCTATCCAACACTTACTCCGCTAAGAGACCATTCCAACCACTAACAGGACTGGAAACCACTGGGAAAAAGTGGAACACATTCCACGAATCCGCCAACTGCATCCACTCATCTCTCCAAATTATATCCGCTTCGATGTGATTAAAGAAAATTAGCATGATACGTTTCACGGGGTAAGAAATACTGCGTTGTCCAAGGAAATCTACTATTCGAACAAAAGGAGTGATTCCAGAACCACCCGCAAATAAAGCTAAAGTGTCACAGTTCTTTAGAAACGAATGATCATATCGTCCAGCCACTGTCCCCATTTCGAGTTGCGAACTTAAGGTGAGCAAACCCAGCTCCCTGGTTAGAAGACCATCGGGATAAACTTTTATAATGAAGTAGACTACTCTCCTATTTTCTTCAGACATTTGGGGCCTGCTTAGCTCCCCGATTATGCTTCTATTAACTGGTGTATATTTTCTTGCGGTCCCAGTTTCGTGGATACGGAGCTTGATGTTGAAGCCAACAGGAACTCCCACAAAAGACGAGGATAGAGTTTGTACTCCCAAGAGAATCACGTTGTGAGTTAACTCCTGCTTTTCAATTACGGTTCCGCAGCAAAAGTCGTCCACCTGACATTGTCGACTATCCAGTAAGAGGTTATTGTCTTGCAATGGCGTTCCTAAAGTTTTCCATTTGCCTGTAAACACAATTCAATGACAATCCAAAAGTTAAATTTAAATTCTTACTTTCTGTTTTGTTTAGTTGGCAAATTTATGTACAAAGCACAATTTGGAAGGTTAGTTTCAGAAAAGGGCATTATTGACCTATACTTGGTTTTTTGATAGTTATCCTAGCTTTTCTAAACGAGTTTTGAAAGTCGATGGTGATTGAGTCATCTTGGAGCGCTTGGAGAAGTTTCACATGAGCCATCCACAAGTCTGGTGGTTTCAAAATCACCTTCAGTAAAAATCGTTCTCGGTTTAGGACACTGACACTCCAACTATCTTCTGTAAGCTCATCATCTTCCATAGCTTCCACCTACAGAATAAAACAAAATGCACATGACATTTTGTCGGTTGAGTTGAAGGTGTTAAAAATACTTAAAGTTCCAACTCACTTGAAATATTAGTACTGAATCGTCCTGAAAGAATTTGGCATGTGGACGAGATGACGTTTGCAAAACTGTCGTGTTTAGTGGAACTAGGGAACTTCTAACAACCTCCTCTTCACTTTCATCAAAAGATTCGCCATCGTCGATTTTCAAATATCCCAGTAAACAACTTCGTAAAATGCTGTCAAAGTTCACCCAACGATGAACCTAATGCGAGGAAACCCATTCCAAAATTAGACACATTTACAAATGCCTCATTAATTTATAGCATTGAATATTTTTATATACCTCATTGAATAATGCAGTGGCATCTTTCCCAGCTCCTTTCATTAGCTCTGGAATTCCTCCAGGATGATATGGTAAATATTCAGTGACATCGTATACACAATTCCGGATAACTAACCAGCAATCAGTTTCCGTATCATGCTTCGCTATTTCAGACAAAGGAATTTGCTTTCTCGTGGGTGTTGTTTCACGTTCTTCCTGCAGTTTCATCCATTTCACCATTGACATTCCAGGATTCACTAAATTCCGTGCTTTCTTCACCGTCGTTGCTACAAAACCAACACATTTCCTCCATTTTAAAACACGTTCATCATGTTTAAACAATAATAATAATTAGTATCCTTCTCTAAATAACTTCTTACACGACGGAGGTGGCATTGCCAATGAAGCAGATTTCTGGAGCAAGTCTGACCCCAAGAATGACTTGGACACTGATAAAACTCCATCATTTCCGGGTTGCTCAAAAGAAATACTTCCATTAGAACCGGAGTTCCCCTCCTCCTCAACTTCCATGGGCAAACTGATACTGGTCCCATTATTACTACCACAGTTTGTTTCCTCCTCCAGTTTGATAACAATTGGTGGAGCCGAAATGCTTATAACATTTTCGGGAGGTAGATCGCCTGACATTGAAAATAGAAACTCACTCGGCTTTCTCAAATAAAAACATTAAAACTTTTAAAATCAAAGACTTGTAGATTTAGCTTTCAAATTTGCAAATGCTACAAAACACCGCTTGTTCATCCGATTTTTAATTCATTATTTAACTCTTTAAATATTCCTGTTGCCCAACAAGGATAATAATTGAGACCATTGGAAACATCTGAGAAGAGCGTACATACACAGGTACGAGTAGTAGTAGTACTAGTGAGTAAAAATGCACGCAAAAGTCATCCCAGGAGACTTGTACATGTGCCAGAGTAGCGAGTATACATAACATGCCATAAATGGAACTTGATATTGCTTTTAAAAAGCTGGACAGTGTACCTGGTATTGCGATGTACCTCACAACCTCTGCTACACCAAGAATTCAAAACATCGTAGGTACAAAGTGTTTACGTAAGAATGTATTATGTAATATCTAAAACGGATATATGATGTCGTAATAATCTCATTATAATTTTAATGATCTATATTGGGTTCAGATTTCATATGTGATAAGAATGATATTGTATGCATGAGATTGGAAATGTCGAATATATTGACAAAGAAAATCACATAGAAAACGAACAGTAGTTTATTTTAAAACTTTTTCTAACGTCAGTCTTTATTGATTTAATATCAGTTATGATTAACAGAGATCGATAACATGAATGTACATTTATAACATTTGACTACGTCACTTCGAGTACACCCGATCTGACGGCTATATACATTTTCAATTTACAAAGTTTGTTATATAAATACTTCAAAGAATTAAGTCATAATTAAGTATTCAAAATAAGAAAATGTAAGCAAAAATTGATTTGCACTTTCCAAAGTAAAGTTTAAAACGGATTCATATTTCTAGTCGATTTCCTCTACTGTGGGACCACCACCGGTGGAATTGCTTCCACCAGACGCACTGCCTCCATGCAATTTCATCATGATGGGCCTGCACTGCTTTTCTAACTCAT
The DNA here is from genome assembly GCA_001718145.1 of Orchesella cincta. Lineage (NCBI taxonomy): Eukaryota > Metazoa > Arthropoda > Collembola > Entomobryomorpha > Orchesellidae > Orchesella > Orchesella cincta. Next base: position 105,235 of record LJIJ01000337.1, read on the forward strand.
TTAGCCGGAATTCGTACTCCTCCTTGTCAGCCAACATGTTGTTATCCAGCCACTTAAGACTGTCCTGACACAGACCCATGACTTTCTGCTTGTCTGAGTCTGGGAGGGAGGGGGCTTTCTCTACAGCTTGCTTCGCACTGAAAACGTAGCTCTCCAGCTTGTTTCTTGCTGCTACTTTCTCCTTTTGTATTTCATCTTCTTTCTGATATTTCTCAGCATCAGCCAGCATCCTCTCAATCTCTTCTTTGCTCAAGCGACCCTTATCATTTCGAATGGCAATCTTCTCACTTTTCCCTGTTGACTTGTCTACTGCGGAAACGAGCAAGATTCCATTGGCATCCACATCGAATGTAACATCAATTTGAGGAACACCTCTAGGTGCCGGAGGAATTCCACAGAGATTGAATGTGCCAAGAAGATTGTTGTCTCTTGTCATTGCTCGTTCTCCTTCAAAAACTTGAACTGTCACTGCTGGCTGGTTATCCGAGTAGGTGGTGAAGGTATTCATTTGCTTGCAAGGAATTGTAGAATTCCGCTCAATTATCTTGGTCATAACACCGCCCGCTGTTTCGATTCCCAAAGACAATGGGGCCACGTCCACAAGCAAAACGTCTTGGATCTGAGAGCTGGTGTCACCCGACAAGATAGCTGCCTGGATTGCTGCACCAAATGCTACTGCTTCATCGGGGTTAATCGACTTATTTAATTCTTTACCATTAAAGAAATCTTGGAGCAATTTCTGGATTTTTGGGATTCGGGTGGAGCCACCAACCAACACCACGTCATGAATTTCTGATTTTGACAGCTTGGCATCAACCAATGCTTTCTCCACGGGTTGCAAAGTAGAGCGGAAGAAATCCATACAAAGCTCTTCAAATCTTGCTCTAGAAATTTTGCTGTAAAAGTCAATTCCCTCATGAATTGAGTCAATTTCAATTCCAGCCTCGGTGCTGGAAGAAAGTGTTCTCTTGGCCCTTTCACATGCTGTGCGAAGACGCCGGATTGCTCTTGCATTTCCACTCAAATCCTTTTTGTGTTTGCGTTTAAATTCTTCACAAAAATGGGCCACAAGCCGGTTGTCAAAGTCCTCTCCGCCCAAATGAGTATCTCCAGCGGTGCTCTTAACCTCAAAGATGGAGCCCTCATCAATGGTCAACACGGAAACGTCAAAAGTTCCTCCTCCAAGGTCGAAAATAAGTACGTTCCGCTCTCCCTTGAGATTTTTATCAAGACCGTAAGCCAATGCGGCAGCGGTTGGCTCATTTATTATGCGAAGAACGTTTAGACCAGCAATAGCGCCAGCGTCCTTTGTAGCTTGCCTCTGGGAGTCGTTATAGTATGCTGGAACCGTGATAACAGCGTCTGTGACTTTGTATCCAAGATAAGCTTCTGCAGTTTCCTTCATGTTCTGTAGAACCATGGAACTAATCTCTTCTGGGGCGAATCGCTTAATCTCCCCCTTAAATTCCACTTCCAGCATCGGCTTTCCACCTTGGTTTAGAACTTTAAATGGCCAGAGCTTCATGTCTTGCTGAACGTTTTCATCGTCAAACTTACGCCCAATGAGACGTTTTGCGTCAAAGATAGAGTTTGTAGGATTCATAGCCACCTGGTTCTTGGCAGCGTCACCAACAAGGCGCTCTGTGTCATTGAAGGCAACGTAGCTGGGAGTGGTTCTGTTGCCTTGATCGTTTGCAATGATCTCCACTTTTCCATTCTGCCAAACTCCGACGCAAGAGTACGTCGTACCCAAATCAATCCCAATCGCTGCTTTCCTTACCATTGTTGCCGACTTTATTTCCTGTTCTAACAAAAAAGAAACGATTAAAAATTATGTTTTCAGTGCAAACTGTAGTCAGTTATAAATATTTGGTGGAGACAAAATGCGTAGAATCTTACCTTTGAATGATTCTATAAAACTCGAAATTCGCTATGTTCAAAAACACTTTCACCTCAATTCCACAAATGCCTCTGTAAACGCTTAACAAGTTGTAATGTTTCTCAGTTAGTAAAATAGAACTCGAATATGTGGTGTACTTTTAGCTCCTTTTCTTTCTGTTTTTCAAAGTGATCTGTGGAGAAAGCTGTGTTGGAGCTCTGCTTATATACTACTAGGCTACTACGTCTGATTTTGCATGAATGTTCAAGTAAGGTTGAGTGAGATGCTTGGTAGTGCTCGAAGTCTTCCAGAAAGGAATGACAAATTCGGCTGAAAGATTTGAAAGAGAAAATGAAAGACAAATGATTTGAAATGAAAGGAATGAAAAGATTTGAAAGATCTTTCAAATAAAATTTTTTTGTTTAATGTTTTTAAGTATTTCGCAGCTTTATACAGTTTAAAGAGTTGAAATCTTGCAAAAATGACTTTAAGCGATAGAAATAACCTATTTTCCCATGAATTAAAGTCAATATTTGTAAAAAGTTGAATTTGCCATATTTACATGAAAAATATGTTTAATATAAACTGTGAAAATTTTCAATCATTGATGTAACTAATGATCTTATTTAACTTATGTATGCTTCTATAGTTAGTAAAATTTGCGTAGCATCAATTAGTTTACTATATTAAGCAATTTATAGTTAGTGTCTGAATGAACGACAAGTGTCTTTCATTCTCATTCAGTGCATGGAAGAGAATGGAAAGGAATGACAATTTTGTCTGAATGACATTTTTTGAACGACATCATTCCTTTCAAGTCTTTCGAATGGAAAGGAATGAAAAATGTGAAAGGAATGGAAAGACTTCGAGCACTAAATTGCTTGGTGAAAAGAGGAGAACGTTCCGGTAGGTTGGAGAAGCTTGTGGAAGCTTCCTATTTGCGTCGTATGTCGTAGTCGCTATATGTATAACATCTATGTTTACATCGCAATATAAGTTTGTTATGATTTGATTGTGTGTATGTACCAATGTACCGAACGCCTCCTCCAGTGTGTCATCTTGAAGGTCATTGCATTGCTATTCATTTATTGTTTCGTAACGGAACTGCATCATGCAGTCTGCATGGTACATCCATATCCATCCTTGACTTTTATACTGATGAGTAATACATAGTATATAATTGTCTGTAACCAAACCTTCTCTTGGTGTGACATATTTTTTTAGTTTTACAATTCTTTTTAACGAGTATCCGAATTCCGAATGCGTCGTTGACATGCATTTGATTCGCTTATGGTCATGCTTTTTGAGACTTTATTGAGAACATACAGATTCTAGTGGGAATTTCCGGGTATTACATTGTTAGCCTATGACATTAGTTAAAATGGCTGAAGTGAATACACCGTTTCAACTCATTATTTACTTTGCTAGCTTCATGCTTTCTTTAGCAATAATTAAAAATGATTCAAATAAGCCAAAACTAAATTTATTTTTCCCGGAGCATTTTCAGCCCTCAGTTTAATGACATAAAGCTTACGTTTATTACAAAGCGTAGAAAATTTCGGATCGTGTACAACGACTTACAAAATAACTAAACGCTACACTACTTGATAATTTTTACCATGACATAATCTATGACACCTTATCATCATTATGAGACCACGCAGGGTGTCTTTTAGCTTTGAAACTCTGAAGTCCTTCTTGACAATCCTTGAGTTGCATATTTCGAACCATGACGTTTTCACCCTCACTGAAACCAAATTCGAGTTATATATAACAGTTGCATATTCTATTACAGTAAATTATTTTATAAATGAACTACGCATACCGTAACGCTTTCTCGTATGGCATTTCAAGTTGCTCATAGAAGAATTGTCTGCCCAACTGTACCACAGATCTACTTTTGGAAGAAATGCTTTTGTAAATCTCTTGAACACAAGACTCTGAAAAGACAATTAAAATTTACATGTATCGATGATATATTTTAATGCATTAAACTGTATATTGTTGGTTATAAGTCTTTTTTAAACCTAATTTTTCCTCGGGTACTACTTTCGTGACGAGATTGGCATTTAAAGCATCCTTGGCACTTAATGATTGTCCCGTGAGAACCAGAAATGCAGCAGTTGACCTGTTCACTGCCCGTGACACAGAAACTCCGGGAGTCGAACAGAAAAGTCCGAAGCTTGCCCTGTATCATATGTATCATAACAATTAATATAAACTTCATATAAAACTTTCTTAATTGCAGCCAATGGTATATTACCCGGGTGTCGAGAAGCTAGATTTTTCTGTTGCAACTGAAAAATCACAGCTTGCTACAAGTTGGCAACCGGCTGCTGCAGCCAAACCATTTATGACCGCAATTACAGGTACTTCTGCATTCTTCATGAATTCATTCAAAAAAATTAGTGAATTAAGTTTTAAATAGTTCCTACTATCTTTTGTTATTTCAAAAACTTACTCGTATGCTAAGAATCAGTTCAGTGCATGTTGAAACGACATTCTTTTGTGCGGCTACTCCTTGGTCGCTGGTCTATTAAAGTTTAAAACAAAATGATCACGGTTATGCACATCAGTTAAAGAAATCCTGGCCTGGCAATTCATGTTACTGGCGGAATAGTTGGAACACCATTACCTACCAATTCTTTGAGATTGTGTCCGGATGAGAAAACAGGACTTTCATTGGTCGCTGTAATCACAATACATCGAAGCTCTTTCGAAGATTTATCTTTGGTAATTGCTGAAATGAGCTCGTTCATCATATGCAGGGAAAGTGAATTCCTTGAAATTCAAACATGTCTTTCTTACATAAACTTAAAATATTGAGCCTGTAAAATTAATGTTCTATTCAAGTATTTTCATTTTTAAAACTACCTAGTTTTCTTATCGTTCATTGTAATTGTTCGCAGTCCATCTTGTTGGGTAACATGAATAAGTGTGTATGGCGAATCTGGAGTTGCATCAACGCTACTGTTCCCAGCTACCCGCGATGACAAAGAAAAGTGCCTTGAGTTTGCATTCCAGCAGGGTTTTGACACTTTAAAATATTGTCTTGGCATGAAGGCAACAGCCACACGTTGGCGTAAACGTCCAAAACGACATGCCGTTACAAGCACCTTTTGCTGATGCATTTTGATTTTGATTAGTCGTTGTCAAACGACTATGAGTGTAAGTAAATTCGTAAAGTTTTAATACAAGCACTTTGATGCCAACTTGTTATTTACGCAATGTCAAAAAATATATTAACATCGTAGGTAGATTAGTAGGAAAAAAGTAATGCGTAGACTGAAAGGCTATAGATGGACGATTGATCAAGAGATCAGCAATTATTTATGAAAAACATTTTGTCAGTCGAATAAACTTTATCACATCACATAATATTTCATTACAGTCAAATAACAACTGGTTTGCTTTGGTTGCATTTTCTCGCTCGGATTATGGTTCACTCAATGATGCCTCTTGTTATCTTACGCTTTATTACTTTGTTTCAGAGACTTCTTAGCTACATTTTCAACGGGAAACTTTTGACTTTAAGTCCTAACTTGATAACTTGCATTACATGTAAAAATGCATGCACATTGTTGCATGCCACATACACAGAAAACCCATATCACAATAATGCTAACACGTTGTTTTGAATATTTTCACGGTATCTGCTTTTCAACATAACATATAACATTTAGCATTGGGGCTTACTGAAATCTAGTGGTCGTACAAAGTAAAAAAAACTATCTAAACTAAAGAGCATGTCCATTCTCGCGTGTATCAGTTAAAAAGATATGTAAATTTATGGTACGTGTATAAAAGTAATTTTATAGGTGATTGTTAGGTACTCATTTTTATGTCCTTGTGGAAAGGCATATATTATACTGTAGGCATGCATTATTTTATGTTGGCCATTATATGTATATACTTAGCTAAGGATTAAATATTGGGTCTCTACTGAAACCTTCCATTGTTGGTTTTTGCTTGAACGCATTCATAGAGGAGTAGCATCGCTTCTCCCGTCTTCATGGACTAAATTTGTCAAGCGGAGAACAAAAACTAAAATTAGCCGAGTACCTAAACCAGCGAGTAAAAAATATGGTAAATCCCATCTAAAATATTTATTATTCTTTTCATGCAGTCTTGAGTTGACTTTATTCTACGCAGTTTAGATTCCAACTCTCATGATAATCATTTTCCAATTACACTCATTTCAAAATCAAAATGATTACAAACTTTGGTTTCAAACATGAGCGTCAACTGTTGGGTTGTTTAATTAATTTGATAGCGTTCAACCTAATTTCATCTACTTACGGCGAAGAAACGCTGGCAAGACCGGTTTCTGTTCGAGGCTGGAGTACTCCATCACCGGAACTATCAACCCCGGGTGGTTGGAGTGAGTGTCTTATATTTTTGGCATTAAAACTATCTGGTGTTTTAATTAAGAAAATAAGCTAATAAAAATTGATGCTTCTTTTAGTTGAGCCAGTAGTTCCTTCCAGTATTGACTTGGATCTATCAGCAGCAAAATATGAACTGTATAGACCAAACTGTCACGGCTGCCTGCATGCAACGCTTGCCCCTTCTTCACATGTATCTTCGGAGGACAGATATAAAGAAATCGTTGATAACTCAATTCTTTTGAGACACCTGGCAAGAGATTTTTAAATGCTGCTTAAATTATATGTGTAACCGCTCAAATGATCTTACTTTTACCTTATTTTAAAACTGTTAGCCATCGCTATAAGTTATATGACTATGCATATATGGATTTCCTTTTATTTTATAACACAAATATTCCAATTGTATACTGCTATAAATAGTTCATATTAATTGTTTATATGAAAACCCAAAAATGACTGTAAACCGTAAGATTGCTAGCTGTCAATGCAGAGAGATAGCGGACTAAAGTTGACTTTTCAGCTTGCAAAATAATATGTATGACAAGCTCTAAAGAGTTTCTCCCTGTTGCACGTGGAAAAAGGAGAAAACACAAACATGTGTGCATTGTGTATTGTAATGTGTGCATGTAATCTGTTGTTGAATGGTTGGTGCGCAAGAGAAAGCTCACAAAAATAAAAATATAAACCCTTTTCTAAACAGTCTTAATTTTCCATTAAACATGGAGCTCAACGAATTACCTCAAAGTACCATTTTTAAATTAAAAAAGCTATCAAAACTGTCTGAACAACTTTTGTGCGATGGGAAACATAAAATTCCTACTGTTAAGTTGTCGGTTCAAAATTATGCAGATTGTTGCTATAAAAAAATTAATGTTAAAGCTAATGGAGAAAGTGGAATTTCCGTTGGGTTAACTAGTTCCACATGCTCACTTTGTAAAGAATCTTTGAAATCTGATAAGTTCAAAACTGGAAGTAATATTACTGTTAAAGTATTTAACTCTTACATCAAAGTACAGCAATGGAGCTTATGCGAATCGTTAGGCTATCTTGCTAGAGAATGCGAGAATATTGCAATTGATGTGGAGAATCAAACTCCTTTGCAATTCTGTCGCCAGTGTTATAAGAGTGTGGAGTACTTACAGAATTGCTATGTGGAACTGCAAAAGGCTATAAAAGAATTTCATGAAAATGTTGTCCGCATCCGGTATTTTTCTAAGGTTGTACAGAAGTTGCATTTTCAATCTAAACAACTGAAAGACAAACAGAATGCAAAGGAAGCTGGTAATAATCAAAACGACCTTAACCAATCTGAAAACGAAGAAACCAAAGATATAAAGGCAACCTTAAAAATTGAAGCCGATGCTGATGATGACCAAAATTCTTTCTTTGGCGCATCAAGTGACCATATTGAATCTGATAATGACGCAGCGAAAAACACCCTACCTAACTTAGAGCACAATAAACAAATAATCATATCTAAAAAACAAAGGCAGCGTAGTTTTACTAAAACTAAGCGGACAGTTGCGAAATCCACGTAAGTATGGAATGGTACCACAATTATCTCGAAAACTTTAAAACATATTTTATATTTTATTTCTGCTCTTTATTGATCGATGTAAAAATATTGATCACACAGTCAGCCGCCACGGGGGTCTCACAGAGGAAGAATACCAAAAAAAGAGACGTGCTCAACTACGTGGATACTATCTTGCCAAGAGGAAACCCCAACTAATTGGTCCAAAGCCGATAAGTGCTCATTCCCTTAAGAAGCTTAAGAGAGCTGAAAAACTTTGCCTGGATTCAAGTAATTTCCCCGCAAAGTCGAATTGTGGGCGAAAAGTTCCAGTAACCCAACTCGACGAAAGTAGATTTTCCTACAGAAATGTTCAGTTTTCCGTACTCAAGCCTGATGCTAACACAACTGAAATTTACTCCTGTGACAAATGTTGTCACAAGTGCACTACTCTGAATGTCATGAAAAAACACATTGCCAAAAGCCATTTTGGTAAGTTGATCAATTTTCTATGCACTGAAGTCATTGGGATAGAAGAGCATCCATTAATTATATACTTTAACTATATTTCAGAACCTGACCACGCTTACAAGTGTTCCCTCTGCGACAAAACATTTTACTACCGTTTCCAGCTAAGAAACCATGAAGCCCGTCATACAGAGAAAGGTATGGATGTCCAATGTGAGGAATGCGGCATCTCATTCAAGTATAAGTCCGGCTACTTTAATCATAGACGCATTATTCATTGGGGTATCAAGCCCTTTGAGTGTGTCACATGTGGAAAAAAGTTTGGAACCAAAAAGGACCTCAGGGTTCATTCATTAACACATTCCGACGTGAAATCTCACATTTGTCAATATTGTGGAGATGCTTTCAAAACCGCCAAGTCTTTGCAGACTCACGAACAAAAAATTCATGCGAAATAAGTATTCATTCAGTGTAATATTCATGTCTTTATTCGCGGTATAGAAAAAGTGTTTATATTCATTTTATGCGTATTTGTAATAATGCTTACAAATTATTAATCTTATATCGTATTCTAGCTTTACATGTAAATAAAAATACAGAGACAGTAGTAGTCACTGCAAATCATTTCCATAAAAAGTCATTTTTATCAATTGGCTACTAAAATGCTATTCTAGCTATTGCAAGAAAAATTTCTCTTAAATGCAAAAAGTGTCAAAAAAACATCGAGCCTATTTTCACCCAAAAAAAGAAAGTAGAACATTGGCAACAAATGTAAAAAATTCAGGAGCCACACACCAACAAACTCGACGACTTCACTTACTGACCACCTTATCATAATACACCTTTTGTATGTATTTACAAGTAGATTTTAACTACAAAAATAGACTACATTTATAACTTGCAGCAGCAGATCCACTCAAAATAAAAAGATGCACACATTCCTTATTTACAACAACAGTACAGTTTTCATGTAAATATTTGGTACTCAAATACACCATTGTCATATCATGAAAGTGTGTAAAGGTTGTCCAACAGCCTGAGTCTAATAAACTGTCAACGTCATCAACTCGACAATCATTTTAAGAACAACTTTTGTTATGTATTCCTTTCCTTGCAGTTCCGAGTCAGTCTTTTGCAATCCTTTGCAAAGATGCATTAGGCTGAAAAACGTTTCAGTAGTAGTAGAATATTATGGTAATATGATAATGTCATTTTACAAACTAAAAAATTCTACAAGTATTTATATATGCGTATGTATGTATGTATCTAGGAAAAATATCACGAAATCGAAAACATATGGACAAAAGAGAAGTATCTTTAAATCCAAATAAAACTACAAAACTGGAAATGATTAATTAATACCCCTGCAAAGTATGTAATGACATATGACATACTTATATTCATATAACAATGCAGTCGAAACATTAGGCAACAAAAGTTTTATGTACTAAATAATTCATCTTCTCGTCTTCTCTGCTTTTGCCATTTTGGAAACTGTCCATTATCCAACGAGCTCACTCTCAAGGGAAAAATTAACGTATAAAAACGAATGTGAATATCGTGTGGATCAAGTTCAACTCTCTGAAAAATGGCTTTGAATACTTTGAGTGGTCTATAAAATTACATTTTTCTAGTCTGATTTGATGAGCTAATAAAACCAACAAAAAAGTGACAGGGGTTATGATGAGGACACTGGTGGGGTGGTGGCAGGTGGTGTTGGTGTGGGTGTAGAGGTGGGTTTTTCTGGTGCAGGTGATGCTTTTTCTACAGATTTGAGTTTTGGGGATGAAGACTTATTCTGAATGGGAGTTGGCTGAACCCATCCTCCAAAAGCTCGCTCTAGCTCTTCAGCAATGCTGATTGTAATGTGGTCGCTGTGCATGCCACCCACAATTTGTACTCCCAGAGGAAGACCCTTGGAACCGAGACCCAAGGGAACTTGACTTACTGGTACTCCCAACACGTTGAAGATTGCGCAGTAGGAAAAGTCTGCGGGGCGGAACATGGGAACATAGTGGCGGGGAGCAGGACTAGGAAGCTGGGATACAGAAGTACAGCGTCGTCTTTCAACACTTCCTAAAGGTACATAATAACAACAGAATAGTTTAGTTTAACCAAACACTCCAGAACAATTTTTATATGGTACATTGATTATAAAGTCTTTAACCAACCTGAATTTCTTTGGCAAGAGTAAATCCCATTTCAATCATTTGTTTGTGTCTTGGAAGCTGATTGCCAGCGTAAGCTATCTTTTCAATTATTCCTAAAATAAGGGCAGGGAAAGTGTGGGGAGACATGCGGAAACAAAATTTCACCACCTCCCAAAATGGATTGATCTATAACAAAACAATGAAAACATTTAATCTATCTACCTGATATACAAATCCTAGCAAAAGTTTGAAAATATATTTTAGCCTTCAACTCTTACCTTTCCTTGCTTAAGTGCTAATTCTTCACAGAAAGGAACTGCTCCAGCTCCGCTCATTGCTTGGGCCCAAATTTCCAAGCTGTTGTACAATTTTGCAATATTGGCTTTCTGTAATATAAAAGAAATAATTCAATTTAGTTACATGAAATTACATTTATCATTCCGAGTTATGTCATCCAAACCCATATTAATATTAGCTTGTCCAAGTTTGCGTATAATGCAAATTAGTCACGAATTATATTTTTCAAAACATCAACCAACTGCGAGGAGGATTCGAAAGGCATGTAAAACCCAATTGAAGATTTAAGTCACATCCCAAACTCACGACTTTACATGTGTATAAACTACGTGATGCGGTGATATAAGTACATGAAATGTTTTGAAAGTATGTCAGTTTCACTATATGTCCTTATACTAAAAATGACAATGACAAGGAATGAAGCAAGTCTTAAGTAATGACAAGGACTTACTTGTGCCTTAACTCCATAAGTCTTTTCTAAATGTTGAATAGCTTTACGAAGAGCATCCTTCATTTCAGGATCGACAGGGGAAGCAAGTGGACTGCCGCCATCATCTTCCATGAAGAGAATACGAAGCTGATTTTTCTCTGGGATCTTGTTCATTTTTTGCACGTTCTCTCCGATGAGCACGTCGAAGATGAGGCGCAAATCCTTGGCGTGACGAACCATTGGGCCGGTTGTCAAAAACTCTGCCAATCTTCCCTTCACTTCTGGTTGCTACAAAACCAAGATTTCATAATGTTAAGCTTTGAACGTTTTAAATTATAAATATTAAGTTGAATATATGATTATTTTACAAAGTCTTACTTGGCCCCAGTTTGAAATCATGCCTGAGGTAGGTTTGTGACCAAAAATTCCGCAAAAGAACGAAGGCATACGGATGGAGCCAGCAATGTCAGACCCGATTCCGAAGGCGGAACCTGCAGCACCCTGAACTGCGGCTTCACCACCTGATGACCCACCTAAAATTATTAAAAAAAGTTATGAGTATCAAGAAGAAGAACTGCATTCGATTTGAAAAAAAACTTATGCTATTTTTATGTACCTGTGATATGACGGGTATCGTAGGGATTCCTTGATCGTCCGTAGACAGTATTAACAGATTCCCACCACATGCAAAGCTCAGGAACATTTGTGACTCCAATTGGGATCGCTCCCACTCTTTTGAGCAATTTAACGGCGTCTGCGTCCTGAGGTGCGATTATGTCCTTCCGGTAGTACAAACCAGCAGTGTGTCGCAATCCTATTAACAAAATTACAGATCAAGGACTGTGTTCTAATGCTAACAGGTGCTTCCTAGTATAATATTACAAACAAACGAAACTGTACCTGCAACGCAGAAAGAGTCTTTAATTGTGAATGGAACTCCAAGCAGTGGAAACTTGTCCTTGAGTTCAATCTCATCGAATTCTCCAGATTGAATCATTCTATCAACTTTTCTTGCCTCGTCAATGGCAATTTCAAATCTCTCGTCGACCAACCCATTAACATGGGTGTTCACTTCTTGGATTCGCCCAATGAACACACGGACAACTTCCTCGGAGGTCACCTTGCGATTGCGGATCTATAACAAAGCAAACAATTTTATGAGATTTTCATTTCCTTTTCAACATTTACATATAATATATTTCCCTGTTCCTAAAATATCAAGATTGGGTGGGCGTTCGTGCAAATAAAAAGTGTTTTTTGTTGATAAAATGGAAATAAGATTTAAAATAAATCTCCATGAATTTAAATTAATGACTAGCTTTGCATTTTCTTGTACGTGTGAATTACCAACTGGGAATAACATTATTTTGATATGACACACTACTCAGGATATTGTGCGTAACGTGACAAGGCTGAAGAATGAGACAAAAAGACATGGGATAAGCCAAGGTCGGCCACACACTCTATCTGATAAAAACTATTATGGAAGTAGGTCTACCTGTGGTTATTTTATGCATATAGGACTTTTCAACATTGCAGACTTTTTGCAAGCGTGCCGCAAATAAAAACATTTTTTACGCGTTTATTAACACACGTACTATCCTAACGTGTCTCTGAAAATACAGTCGGGGTCATTTGTCAGCATTAACAAAGTTACGAAATATGAGGATCCCTTCCCTTCTCAAGACGGAAGTCAAAAGACTTCCGTCCTTCACAAACTTTTGGCCAAATTATAGCACACTGGAGATTTTTTTATGAACAGGAAGAGCTTATCTACTTAAAACAACATAATATTTTACAGTAATAACTGGCATTGTTTCTTACCATTTCTGCGATATCGGATGCGCTCTGAAGTAGCAGCTTCCTGTCTCCAATCGGTGGAATTGGCACCTTCTCCTTTGTGTTTCTGACGGAGAGGGCGATGAGCACAGAGCCGAGGGCATCGTAGCCCTTGTAAACGATTCTCAATACAGATGTCATGATCAGGGTAAATACAGCATTGACAACTAAAAACAAAAACGTAAACTCTTTATAGGGTTTTCATCAAATTCATGGAATCATTATGGCTGGAAAATATTAACCAAGTATAACACCCTCTAACAAAGGCAAAGAAAATCAAGAGGTATTAGTATTGCGTAATATATATAGAGAGAGTTACGGTGTGAACGAAATACTTATCATTAACACTAATATTTTAAAGAAATACCCTGTAAGAAATACATCACCACCAAAGAAGCATATTTGAAGATTGTGAAAGACAAAAGTCACATATTGTCAGATATATTATTGCGTCGATCCTGATACCACTGATGATCCTTTGTGTTTCGAAATCATGAAACCTCACATATTTGCATGGATGGGTGATCAGAATAAAGATGTAAGATACAAGACACTAAATACTCCACCTGATTTAAGATCAGCAGAAGGGTCTATGAACGGTTACAGGGACCCGTGTCAATTTCAGCTTAGCTCTGAGGTTGTATTTACGTAGGTTTAAGCCCAATTTAATTATTATGCAATCCACGGTTTCCCATGTCATTCATGCTTGACAAACAAATGAAAGTAAAAGGGAACTTAAATTTGCTTAGCATGACGTTTGCAAAATATTTTGTGGGGCTCCGCATGCCACTAGTGATTGAATGCTGAATGAAGCCTATTTTAAAATTTTGAGTCGTTCAATTTCAATAAAATGCCTCCCACGGTCCCAAACCGATTGTGAAATCAATATCTACCTACTTAAATGGTTTTACCACGTAATATGCGCTGATTGACAATTGCGAAATGATGGAACAACATTTAAGCCTCGTCTTTGGTTGCATGCTTACATCTTGTGTTGAATTTAAAAACAGATTGTGTGAAGAGAAAGTTTCATTCAATTCCACGTATTCAAAACACCCTTTCAATTTCAAGACAACAAACTTCTTCCTCATCCCATTCAAATTCAATTCTATTCAATCAGTTCAGGCTAAATTGAAATTTTATTCAAGAACCATGCATGTTTCCTGTTAACCTATTTCGAGACGATAAAAATAAACTGATACGATACGTGAATGCATTATTCGTTATCATCAATTTGTAAATACATTATATTTTTGTGTTTCATGTCAGTCTCAAATCCCGAGTTCTAATTGAAGACGAGCTTACTGCTATAAGCCCAGATTTATCTGTGACAATCTAATTTAAATGTCAGCCAGTTATTAAATGAGCAAAACATGCAAGTTTTTATCATCTTGTTGAAGTACAGGCTTAAAATGCATCACACCTGTCCTCTCTCTGAGTCATTGCTTCATTCATCGCATTTTGCATGCAACCTACCAATTAATCTGCGCATTTCATGCGGACTCAGTACAAAAATTGAAGACGTATGCGAGATTGTCTCACTTCAAAAAAAAATTGAGATACACTGATTTACAGGTTGACATGCAATATGTGCATCAGCAGTGCATTCTAATACATATTCATGAGAGCACCATCTTCTCTTTTAAAAAAATTTGTAACCGAGTGAATACATAACGGCATATAAGACAGAGATTATAACAGGCAATTAAATAATAAAATGATATGACCCTCACAACAGGAGGGATGCATCTCCTTCAAACATTAAAAAGCGAGTCTAAACGTCCATGTGCATGTGTACATGAAATAAGGGAACGGCTCGCTGAATTTTGTAATAATCGTTTTTATATTTCAATCCCTTGGTCTTTCTGTCCTGCGCTACACTCACGAATAAAAGTAGGCTGCATGATCCCGACAGTCCAGCTTGAGCATCATCAACTGTTAATGCAATGCTTTAATGCACTGCTCATTCATAACGGTAATGAATCGCGCAGCAAAAAGCCGTTGACATTCTGAACATTTTTATTTAACATTAGAGTAATAAAACAATGTATCGTACATGTGTACAACGATTATATAAAGTGCATCTTTTGAATTCTCGTTTTTGACAAACGCCATGATGATACTAAACGTGTTTTTCTGACAGTGAATGAATTTTTGTTGTTGACGATGCCAAGTACAAATGAAATCGACAAAAACAATACTTAGCTCCCTGAATTTGCATGTAAAAAATGTGCGCTAACGTTACCGTTTGAAGGAGTGCGTCAAAATAACGAAGGCCTAATGTGCAGTTGCATAGTATGTGTATTTATCAAAATATTTGTGCGGACACTCCAACTGAATGCACACAATGTGAACACAAGATGCGATGAGTGTCCACAGGTAAAACAGTTCAACTTGACCTGCATACTGTCATGCATGACCTGATTTACCGAGAAGGCGTCCAATACCAAGAATGGGTCAAGCTCGCAGGCATACTCACTTATTTTGCATATGACTCAAGAAAATGAGTCTACGACATGCAGGCCTCAGTTATGTAGCCAAGCTTGACTAATACCAACAATTCTATTTTATTCCTAAAAAACAGACGTTGCTGCTCTCAAGTATTTAATTTGGATTCCAGAATCGTTGGCCCTTGAATAAGAAAAACGCTTGAAGCATGATAATAGCATTATGAGTACATAGTGTTGGAATGTAAAACTAATAGAAATTACTTGTTACAGCCCATTCCTACATAATATCCTCTATAAACTTGCAATTACGTAGGTATGATGAGATCTTCTGGACTTGACATTACTTACATATTGCTCATGTACGCATATTACCTAGTTTATAGTGTTTGAACTATATTGAGTATTTTGCGGCTAACTAGTCTAAACTATGAGTTGCCAACTGTGTTGAAGCATGTTTTGCACACTCAACGACTTTTAATACGGCCGGCATACCTGTTACAAGATGGTATTCATGCCATTCTACAATTGTAGCACACTTGTTATGCTAAACTGAGTCAATTAAGAGATCATAAACGATTTGTATATACACATGCAGTCCACTCGGTTCACTAATTAAGCTACTGGCTGGTTTATCAGTAGACCACAAAGTGCTTTTTAATACAAGATATAGTCTCAAGTGCAAGGCAAGGGCTGAAAGGTCAACTGTGTCAAATATGTATAAATAATAATATGTGTATCAGTTCTGTTTTACACTGATAAGTGAACTGTGAACTTTGTACAAGTAAACAGAGCTTCTTCTGTCGTCAATTTTGAATTTCCGTTTCAATATTTTGGTATTGCATAATAATCATAAGCACAGGAAGTGGCATGCACAAGGTTTTCTCTCGTGTGGCATGTGCTTTGTGTCATTGGTGAATCACTGGCATTGTGAATCATGCTAATTTTGGTAGTAGTAGTAGTATGCAAAGAGATGAAATGTCATAAAATACGTTATACTGCTTAAAGTCAACGAAACTCTTGGTCACCTTGCCCTAATTGCTATTTCTTGAAGAATAACCGGCACCGTGTGTGTGTGTGCATATTATTATTATATAACGAAGCCAAAACTGGCCATTGTTTTGTTCGAATAGGTTTTGTTTACGATATTTTTGAAGATCACGTTTGCATTGTGGATTGTTTTTCTTGAGATGCAGCGCATTGAGCCGAATCGTATTTTGACATTGTAAACGTCTCCTCTCGAAGCGTCTTCAATGTCACTTCCTTCTATCAGCCCCAGAAATGTCATCCACATGCAAACTATATTATTTTAAGCGTCGACTGTCAACAATTAAATCAACAACAATTTTCAACTGCGTGATTCGATTGCTCAAAAATGCATTTATGAATTCAACTTTTTTTACGGACTTATTAACATGCTAAAACGTCTGACCTTAACTTTTTTTGTGCTTCAAGAGTCTCAATCTCAAACTATTGTGCAATTCCTATATAAAATGACGCATATTCTGGGAGAGTTTTTACCGCTGAGCCTGTCTGTGTATATTGCAAGATTTGTTTGATGTTCAAGACCTTGTCAGCCAAACTTAAGTATTTATATTATAATTATGTTGATGAATTTGTTTGCTCTTTTTTTTGGCAGAACTACTCATATTTCAACGCACTGCCTGTTTTCATATAAAATGTCTGTAGTACACACTCACATCGCCATTGATCATCAAAACATAATTCTTGACAGGACTAAAAATGATGTATGTACAAATGAGTAAACAAGATCCAAGTTTTATCACAAATCTGGCTAATTTGTATAGGAATTATTATCGATTGGGCATTACAGACAAGTTAATTGACTAATTTAATTATTTCTGCACTGAGACGTGCACTGACTGCCGAAATGTAGAGCATAATTTAGTATCCCACATGACACTGACTACTGCACTAGCATGCTAATTGAGTGTAAATGTGAAAAGAACTGCATTTAAGAAATTCATTTCATTCACTGCTTTTTGTCAATCTTTTTTTTCACTTTTCGTTGACGATGACGAATTTTAATGTGCATATTCGAATGGACGTCTTTCTACTTTACACCCTAACCATGATGATGGAGATGGAGTGTGATCTCACGTAAAGATTGCATATAAATCTGATCCTTGTTGGATTGAATTGAATATACTACATTAAAACTTGCATAATCACTCCTGCCTGCCTGCTAAAAAAATCAGTTGTCGCATCACATCGTCTGAGTCGCTTAGTTTTTGCACGTACACAGTTAAATGCTAATTGAACTGGTATAGTGTTCGGCTATAGCCCCTACTACTCACTATTCTGTATAGCATAGCTAAACGATTGCGTTTTTGTAACGTTCAACAAATTCATTCTTTTGAATACTACACAGCACAATGTTACATGAATTCGCACAATCTACCACTGAATTTTTGAAGGATCATAATGATAAATGAGCATGAGTCTAGGAGACCGCTACATTACCTGCCTTCTTTTTTCAGTTAAGATTTCACAAGGGAGTGAATGTAAGCATTTTTTTCTTTGAAAAACCTCAGTTTTTCAAACCAACGCCAAAAAAGAAAGAGAGAAGAAAACGGTTGTAGCAAATCAATACGCTGCAGGATTTGATTGATTATTGTCAGCAATGTGTGTGATAGATTCACTTTGATAATACGTACCTGTGAGCCATGTTAGGAAATACCACCTGAGTATAATTTTCCCTATGCTGGTAACCGACCACGAAGTCGAAGTAGTCGACATTTTATCCTGTTATTTTAAAAATTAGCAGTGTTTTCAGGTTAAAATATGAACAAACAAACAAAAAAAACTGTTGAGTGGAACAACGGGAGTTTGGTTTCAATCTGACTGAGAGCTCACAAGGAAATGGTTCACAGTTTTACTCAAATGTCATATGCTCGCTGATATCACAAACCCAAAGTGGTCCATAAAGTCTTTGTCTTCTTCGGAGTACACAAAAGCACTACTACATACATACTGACTTCCTACTACCTACGCATATTCAAAGCAGCTAAGGATAAGTACTGGAGGATTCAGCTGGAAATGCATGCAAACATTGTAGTCTCCTCGGACCTAAGCCGATTATACTGTGTGTATATAGTCATGTTATACGTCCATCATGACAAAAACAATTTGATGTTATTCTTCATATCTCTGTCGTTTACATGCAAGCTATACTCGTGAATACAAGCTATAAAAAAGGCAGCCGTGCTGAGCAAAAAGGACATTTGATGATCGGTCTTTTTTGTCGCTTTTGTACTCTGGTCTAATGTCTCGTTCCATAATACCATCATACAATGTTTAAGTGCGTGCTCGCATTTACGACTCAAAAATCACCATATCATCATGCAAAATAATTTCCCGTCTCTCTACTTCATTAGCAGGAGCTATCATAATGCTCAAACTTCAAGTGGGCAGCATGCAAAGTACAAAAAAATCTGTTTTGTTTTCATTCTCTTGTAGAGACAATAAGGATTTTACGTTTAGTTGGTTTTGCGTCGTCCAAAGGTCAATGTTAGCACCGATGAGGGTGATTAATGATGGTGATTCTCAAGCTCTTCCGATCGACCAACACACGATCTTCTGTGCTTAACCACAAGTTACCACAACCACATAATCTCCAATCTGCCGTTCTCAGAATGAGGATGGAAGCAGTTTGAAAATGTAACTGTCTCTCCACTCAAATAATGTTAACTGCACATATTGTTCACACATAAAACTGTTCTAGAGTAGTCAACTTTGACCTTGCCATTCAGCGGTTGTTGGGGTGCCTTTGGAGGCATGCAAACCCGTGAGAACATTTCCCATTCAAAGGGATGCAAAAATGCTAGCACAAAATTCCGAGTTAATTATTACTCAACTACATTCTGAAGCGATTGCCATTGATATTGAAAATGTAGTTTCGAAATGGCTGAATAAATTTTCACTGCAACACAGTGATCATTACCATGCTTCCCTTGAACTTTACACACAACAAAAACATTCAAGTTTCGTCAAAACAAATGAAGGGACACACAAACAAACACAGAAGAAGGAGAGGCGAAAAATCGAAATAGAGAAATACTGTTTATATCTCTATCTTCTTGACATGACACCAATTGCAATTTCTATCTTGAGACGTTCTCTCATCATCGTCATCCCAATACCGTGATACATGGTACACAAGCGACAACGACAAACGAGCAGAAAATATTAGGTAGTCAACAAAACACGATTAAAATGATATAATGCCTAGGTTCTGTTACCAGTCTTTTTCTTCTGATTTGATATGGCGATGCTCAAGCTACGGCAAATGGAAAATGAATGGCTATATAGCTTGAGAGATCTTGCACACAGCTAGTTGGACGTTGAAAAAATATAACCGTACAAAATATTGCAAGGGATACTTAAGATGCATTACACATATATTAAGGGTCCTTTATGTAAGCTTCTTTACTATTTAGACTACAAATTGTGCTTGGTACGCACTTTATGTACAACATAATTGCACACACTAACAGCGTCACTTACTTGTCTGCTTGCCTAAAGGGTTTAGTTATATATATCCACTGTGTTGTGGATCTCCTTTGTCTTACCTACATCACATATGGCAGGGCTATGAGATGATATAATGTGATGGTAAACAAAGTTAATGCGTTGTATACATCGTAAAGCTGCTGCTACAAATAATACACATCTTAACTCATCTGTATATGATACTACAAAGATGTGATGCTAGATGATGTTATGCATGCCTCTGCGTTGGTCCTTGGTTTTGGACAGCTTTAGCTTATATAGTCATTCACACACGAAAAAATATTTAAGCCAGAATGAAAAACCTGTGGAGCGTTATCTCCATGTGCTGTTTAGTTTTGCTCGAGTATCGTATGGTTAGATAGTAACAAAACAGCATCTCTGATATAATCTAACTTGAGCCTTTGCTCATGGTTCTGTATCACATAATATTACTATTTTCAATGCTTCACTGACTATAAGAACGTCTTTGTGTGTTGCATGACACCCTTTGAGTCATCCTCGAAAATCATTCAGATGGTTCTCCTCGGGGCGTAAAAAGGGCAGCTGTTTTTATTACCTACAACCTATTACTAGACAAAATACGAAGAATCTTAAGAATTCTGCGTTTCCCGAATTCTATTTTTTCCCAAGAACTATTTTTATGACGATGTTGCGTAATTGTGACAGAAATGCGCAAAAGAAATGTCATTCGGGGCATTGTGAGTTGCGTCGTTAGGTGGAAAGCAATGTCAAACAAAGACAAAGAAAACGGCCAACTCCACGTGTTGAGCAAACTCAGTTGGAGGCATGGAATGTAAATTCAGGGAAATGGATATCGGCAGCGGATGCATCATGCAAAAAAACAGCAAGATGCATACTGCATGCATGAGAGACTTAAGTGGATGATGATGATGGTGAGAAGGAAGATGGGTTATTGACTCGAAACTTGCTTGTGGTTTCTTCCTTTTTGGTGGGATCACGTAGCAGTTATTAAAATACTGTTGATGATGATGCAAACTAAACTTGATCATTAGAGGAAGTAACCGGAAGAGGCTTTTTACAGTGTAGTCAACAGACCAGTGCAACCTATTTCCTACAAAATTGAATAAACAATTTTCCAAGGTACTCAAGTATTAAACAAGACGGAAGCTGACTCGTGATGGTATTGCAGTTGCAAAGTCAACATGCTAATAAAAATTATTTCATAAACAGCCTGCATGCCACCTGTCTCAAAAGAAAGGTTGGTGATGATCTGTAATTAGGAACGATTCCACATTATAAAGTACTAATGGTAACAATCAATTTTATCCCGGTTTTCTACAACTCGTCATATTTATATAGGTATACTTATTGATGCAGCTGCTGCTACAGTACCCAATGACAAGTGCTAACTCAGAATTACGCAATGTCGACCTTGCAAACAATATAGCAAAAGTTGTTGCTCTACCATTTGATAACGTTACCATTTTAGTGACAATATTGACAGGACTTAGATTGCAAAGGTTAAGATGTTATACTCTATAGCAGCCCAGAATTCAGCACTTTAAACAAGCTTTTTCTTAAAGAGTTACAAGGCCGGAAAGTAGCATTGGATATTTATTGTTGATGATGATGATGATGATAGTTAGTGGTTGGTTGAGTGTGCGAGCTTGCATATACGTATGAAATATAAAAAAGACAAAATTTTTTATAAGGACAGCCCAAATTCCTATTTCCCCAATGCCACGTTGAAGTCGTGAAAGGATGCTTGCTGTATAATGAGCTTTATAATGTGGGGAACAATAAAATGCAGTGCTGTGCTTGTGCAGATGGACTTCATTGTCAGCTTCGCACTTAACTTTTTTAGAGTGTCCACAGGAACCTACCCTGTCAAGCTCTACTCTGTGGTTGTGCACACTATAGCTACAATGTTAAATATCCTCATCTGGTGGACAAACGATTGAAGAAGTCAAGGAACAATCAAAACAAATTTTGTCCACATTTACTTGCCCTATCATTAAATAGTAATGTAGAGAATCCTGTTTTGTTTATGCGCTGCACTGCCACCAAACAAACAAAACTGCTTTTACGACTCTCATTTCATTTTCTGTACACAAATTCTCCTTCCACTGTAGCAGGTAGAGGAAAACCCTATCTCCTTGAATGGAAGGAATAAAATTGACATGTAACTTTACTATCCGTATGTTTATGCACATGTGTAAAACTATTTCATTCTAGTAGAGGCTAGCTGGCCCAGAAATATCTAGGTTGCTGTCCAATGCCCTTCCAATAATGCAAAATATAAATTTTTTTTTGGATGCATTTCTTGATTTTCAGGGATTTCTGCTCTGTAGATACACCGGAAATTTAAATGGAATCTACAAGGACAAAAAGCTCATGAAATCAAATAATAATGTTTGTCAAAAATACTTGAAAGCCGGTTGAGTTAGATTAGTCAGCAATCATGCAACTTCTACTGTTGTTAATAGTAAACTGGTTATAGAAAGAATTATTGAGAGTAAGAAACGTTAGAAAAGAAAGATACTACTAGTGTCAAAAAGTACAACATTTTTTGTTAAAAAATGTTTGTCGTACCTCCTTTCTGAGCGAGCTCGTCCAAAATGGGTAAATCAACTCCCGTTGTGTCAGCCAAGAGTATTCGGACTTTCATTAAAATCATCAGCATTTTTGCTATCTTTAAACTAGTACGGGTTCCCGAAAGAAACTTACAGAAAACTTTTCGAAGATGATTTCAGCTGAATTTTGAGATCACTGACAAATGGCTTTTCCTGCGCACTCACTTCCTTTGTTCAAAAATGTTCGTAGCTTGAACAAACGAAAGAGGCAAAACTTTGCACAATCACAAGTTTGAGCAGCAGTGCTACTGGAGTGAGGTGTTGGATATTCAGTGTCCAGCACAGAACTGAAACCTTGCCTTAGACAAATGTTCTTCTTAATGAGTCAGTCTTAGATTTTGTTGACAACAACGCGAACTTGAAGCACAACAATGGAAGGTTATGAGGTTGTTGGCAATAAAGGGTTGTTCAAAAATAGATCATGTTGTCACCGGCACAAAGTATTTTAGGCTTCTTCTGCCTTTTTCCTTTCTTTGATGAAAAGATATTTATTGATGTTCTTGAAAATTTGCCTTGAAATACTCATACTCACTGATGATGACTTACTGCATTCAATGGACTGATGGAACCTTGCAGTGTTGTCTTGCTCCTTGTCACCTCCACCTGTACTTGAAAATTTGAACACTTCAAAAGAAGAACCTTCAACCAAGACTTCTGACTTGCTACTGGACCACGAAAAGCTCTTTGAACGAGACTAATATCCTTTACAACGTTTTTAAATCCACCCTTGCCCGCAAAGGTGGTTGTGTGGTTGGCAGACGAATAAAGTTTAGATTTGTTTTTCGGCAAGTTTTTGTAACTCAGAACTAGGAGAGAAAAAATTGTTTTTAAGGTTTCGTAAGTTGACCTTTTGAATCTTCACGATTTCATTATGATGATAATACGAGGAGCAATTTGTTGTTAAAAACAATGTTGCAGTGACGTGTAAGCGTCTTCCTCTAAAGCATGAAATGATGTGAGATGTGTTTGCACCACGAGTCAACGAAAACAACTGACAAGACTCGCAGTTCCTCAACTACTTAATAATGGCAAATACTACCAGCAAACCAAACACCTGGGCGTCAGGACCAGAATCTACTTCTCTTGTAAGCTCTTTTTGCA
This sequence comes from Orchesella cincta, assembly GCA_001718145.1. Lineage (NCBI taxonomy): Eukaryota > Metazoa > Arthropoda > Collembola > Entomobryomorpha > Orchesellidae > Orchesella > Orchesella cincta. The sequence continues at coordinate 128,874 of LJIJ01000337.1, forward strand.
GAGGAGCCGTGCGTATATATCCTAAAAACTCTACCTGTATGATCTGCAATCTTCACAGGTATAATATGTAACGTATCCGGAGGTAGCTTGTCGTGGCTATAAGTAAGTATGTGAACATACGTCCGTACTGCAAACCTTTCCTTGCAATAAATAATGCGATGTGTAGCAGCAGTTAAGACGAAACTGTATACATACGCTAATCTTTAGAGGATGAAGCCCAAAAACACTTATATTATAATCTACATCAGTCGTCTCCAACATAATACAATTAATGGCTAGTACAAGGCGTAATATGTTCCTGGCAAAAAATAAGAAGACGTACATACAGACGTACTATAAGAAGTTTAGCGCGGCTAGTATGGCAAAGTAATTTATAGGAAAGATGGTGAATCACAATGAAAGATACATTTGCACAGGGTGCTTGGCAAAGCAGTTATCTTCCTTGGGGGACTCCCAAACAAGATAATCAACAGCACATGCATCTTTTGCTGCTACTACTCCAACTGCATGTGGATTGTAGAGTGGGTAATTACCAAAGCCACGTACTCAGTGTCGTTCGTCGTTCTTGTAAAAATTTGAGATGTAAAAATTCAGAAACTGGATCTTGTTTTGTTCCATGAGGATTATGCTATGCATCATTTCTTTGTTTGTTCAATAAATGCTGCAATTTTTTATTTAGGAATTTCTTATGCCATTTTGCACCATTGACGTCATCTTTTCAATGTACCCACAATTATTGTTCAATCATCGGGCTGAAGATGAAGTACATACATAATATGGCATTGTGTAATGTTTTCAACCTGGGCTGTTCATAATCATCATCATGTTTAAGCTTTTACAGAAAAATCTCTCAACCGCATCACATCTCCCATCCCCATCACTTTAGCCCGAAACCTTATTCTTACATCATAGAAAGTACATGACTATTCACATTTAATACCTTTAGAGATTTCTAAAGGTAAATGTACATTGCTCTTGTTTTTTTTGCTGAAGTTACAATGGGTATTTTCCAGTTTTCCATGTTTTTGGCATAGGATCGCACATAAAACATGACATTGAGTTGGGATTAGTCTCACTCTGCAGTAAGTAAATGCTAGAACGAAATGAAATCAGGGAATACCAGTATTAAGATAATTATTTTCAGCCCAAAGAGATAGTGCAGTTATTGTACCATTTCAAAAATGAGGATGATGCATTTTCTGCAGGAAAAGTAAAAGAATTTCCTCCTATTGATTAAAATTATGTTGATTGCCTGATTACTCACCACTTCCATTGTGTTTTGAATTATGGGAAATCGAATGATTAGAAATCCAAGGAATTGCAGTTTCTCTGGAATTTTTCTAGTTAGTTTGTGACGCGTGTCTAATAATGAGCCTTGCAATTATGGGGCATTATGACTTCATTTTGTTTTGACCTCTGCCCTACCGTTTGGAGTTTACAATGCTTACTTGCACCACTTCCAAATACAATTTAATCTCCCTCATTGCCCCCAATAATGACAACTTACTTACCCACTAATACACATTTTTTTCATCTTTTCTTTCATTCTTTCCTCGAGAGGTGCTAGAAAGATAAAAAAGAGAAGTGAAAAAGAAATTAAGTTGTAAGTGGTGGTTGTTGTACTCTGCAAATCCTTGATAATTTGGGATGATGTATATACATTTTTCCCAACTGCCTTCCTACCTGTGATGCTGTGTAACCCTTTATGAGCACGTGAATGAATCAATTGCTTATTAAAAGGCCAAGGATGAAAGCGAAAGTCCGAGCGGCTGTTTGAAAAGTCACAAGTAAACTTATGGGGTGAATCAAGTCCTTTAGCGTCCTTGTGTCAACTGCCCTTTGTACTGTCCCAGCCATTTATGTTACGTTGCAGGAACCCCTTTTGAACGAGATAGTAGATTAAGCATACCCCAGCCGCAGTCATTCACGGCTACATTCCCCAAGAGGAGCGGAGAGTGTAGTCAAAATACTCAAAAAGATGTGGACTTCGTACCGTTATTTACGTTGCTTTTCTAGACATAACGTCACACGCCATGCCAAAAACAGGCATTTGCAAAAGTCCAAATTCTTTGTAATCAGAAAACTCGGAGTAAAAAATCGGCACATGGTATTCATAATGGATTTATGTAGTCATCCGTAAAATGGCTATGACGTCTGCGACTGTGGCACTCACTTACTGATCTCAGTGATCTCCTTTCCCGTCTTACTTCATTACGTCTGCCTGTTCTTAATCTTGCTTAGGATTTATGGTGGGTTTTTCTGACAGTAAGTTTCAACTACAGAGAGATTATTACTCGGAATCGTACTACAAAGCTTTCTCTACTAGTAATAGTAGTAAACCAGTTTTTATGATACAAACAACAAACATAAACATATGCATGAACATGGATTTGATTTGATGCTACATATTGCGACAGTATTAACTTTAACCTCAAACAATCAAGTTTTTGTAGTATGTTGTAAAATTTCACAGGATATTATTGTTTGTTTGCTCACGTCATTCCACTTTCCGTATTTTTTGGAGTTGACGATGGTATGCCAAGTATGATTATATCGAATGACGCTTCAAATCCAATTAAATGTAAAAGTATGACAAATCTGACAGTGCCATCGATCCTCGATCCTCTTCCTTTTCCGCTACCTTCACATACATAATATATGATTTATTGAGCTAAATGACATGACGCAACAATCGAAATTGTTTATTATTATTATTGGATTTTTTTTGCCCAAAGTCACTTAGTTTCGTGGTTTCGCTACAGAAAGAGCAATGTCTCTAACTCAAGAAGTTCTTGAAAAGCAAAAAAAACATAATGCCCCATACATGTAAAACCTCTCGACGTAGCTTATGACATGAAAAGTTGACGATGTTTCAAGGTCAAGCCGGGGAGTTCCAATGTAATTGGTCACTCAACACAAAAAAAATTGTTTTTAACTTTATTTTTCCATTTCTACAAAAATTACATAAAATGTATGCAAGCTTTTTGTCGGTCGGTAGTGTTCTGCGATATATTTCCCTGTACAGTTTTCTTTGCATTGATGGGAGAATGCCTCTCGGTAAATTACAGATATAGTACAATTGTTTATAAACAATCATGTCATCCAAGACATTTACTAGTTTATGTAGGTGCGTGTAGTAATGAAATAGAAAGAGGATCAAGAAGATGTTGACTTGACTGGAGCTGTACACACAAAACCTGTTGCTGTCCTTGGTTTAAAATTATGTATGTACGTCCCCCAAAAAATCTTGTACCTGACCTGCGCATGTCGATTCTTGCATACGAATATTCTAGAAGGTTTTCAATTAAATTGTTTTTGTAGTGAAGAATGCAAACGGTGTATCATCATGATTCTTATGAATAGAAGCCAAGTCATCTAAGTAGAGCTATCTTAGGCATCTGACTAAGCCTGATTAGAGGAGTTGGATAGTGGGATTTACCGTGGTATCCGTCAGGTTTTCCTCATAGTAATTTTTTGTAATGTGGAGTGGTGTGGCTAATTTGCAAGATCAAAAACATCATAATATCTAAGAAACCGAACAGGAGATACAACCTTTATGAATGATAATAAGCTAAACTCTATTGGCTTTCAAAATCTTGAAACAGGTTTTCGGATTGTTGTTGTTTTTCACCAGTTTGCATAAAAACAAGCATAATTTGATTCGTCTCTGCGTTTTTCAAGTTGAGATTCTCAGTCGTTCATTGTCGTTGCATTGTTCAAAGTCAGAGACTCCAATCGAGCACATTGTGCAATCAACCGCGGATTGCGGAGGCTAAATGCATAAAAAGCTTAAAATATCCCAATGCAAAGCCAATCAATATACACGTAATCCTGAAATAACTATTAAAGAATCTCGACTAGCCATAGCTAATATTATACTTCTAATATACCGGTCTATATGGCCCTGGCCCTTGCATAAGATATATGCTCATCTTGATCTAATATCGTGAAGGATGTCTGATCCGACGATTGATGCTATAGATATATAGTACACTTGCTCCACCAAATAATGCTAGTTAGCCAATTGATAGGGTCTGAGCGTTGATGATTATGTTGGAAGACCTTCGTCAAGTCCACTTTGCTCCCCATCCATATCAGTTAAACACATGGCGCATGCACACACATGTGTCATTTGTGACAAGATACAGCAAAGAGCCACCTCCTTGTTCTCCCAAATCACCTTGTCGAGAAATTGTACACTATACGAAAGTATATAGCAAATGTTGAATGAATGAACAGCTATTTCCTATTTTGTAAGAAAAACTGCAGCTCTATAATCAGGTTGGTTGCATTTCCATTACATGTATTTCTCAATGTAATAATTATGCAAGTTCTCCAGGAATTAAATAAAACCATTCCACAAATCAATTTAGTTTAACTTACCATTACCATTATCAATGTTACGTAATAAAACTATATGATGAGTGAAGCATTTAGACTAATGAAACCCAATGATAGGAAAAACGATGTTGAAAACATGAAATATTTTTTCCAGAGTTTTTTAAAAGGGAAATAATTAGATAAAGTTACTTGCGTAACTCTAATTGTAAGATAGCATATGTAAGATTCCTCTTCTCCATACCTCTTTGTCAGTAAATAATATAGCTCAGCAATGAGCAAACCTCTGAAGAAGTAATCAAGGTTAAAAATCAGTTGTAATTTAAATAATCTATATGTTTGCACAAGTTTGCGGCTATTATAAACACGACTTCTTTTCCTATGAGTATACTGGAATATTTCCGTAGCCAATTTATCAAAAGTCTAAATCCAAAGGTTACGAAAAGGTAAAGGTAAGTCATTGTATTGTCTTCTTAAATTATTTCATATTTACACAATGATTTGTGTGACGCTCTGACCAAAGGAATAATTTTTTTCCTTTTTAGCAATTATTTATCAAAAAAACGAGAAGTCTTTAATTCTTCTCCATTTTTTTGTAATGAATAGCTTAAAGTTTCCTCAAGGTCATCAGGAAAAAAATCCAAGTTCTTAGGCTCATACATTCAAGAGATACGTGTGCATAACAGAGCTTTCAATTCTTTATACTACTCATACTATAATCTACCACAAGCAAGAGTTATGCTTTTTGTGCATGCACCTTTCGGCATCAGATTAGGCATGTTGGTCACCACAAAGGATATTTGCATCATTATGCATCACTTTGTTACATGTCCATGCGAATTCCCAAAGTGCCCAAAAAGTTCTTAAAATGTTGTAAAAAAATGTTAAACATGAAGAACATTTTGCCAACATTCATTAAGTCGCTCACTCGAGTATCCCATCACTGTCATTTTGGAATAATAATAATAATGTGATGTGTCATGCATACTCTGTATCTCTACTGATTCAAAGCGAGACCTTCCTAATTATGTATAATGTAACACATCCACCTCACATCATTGTTGTTAAAACCAATTTTGAGAGCATTATGCAGTTTGTTGCATGACTATATGCACCAAACCACAAAAGAAAAAACTCTCATTTCAGACAAGAAGTCCAAGTTCATCAAGTATAGCTTGGTCTAGTCTTTTTCAATGAGTTTAAACTCATTCTTTGTCTGTGTAGCATGTACATAAGGCGTAATTTTAATGATGATAAAATTTCATTTGGTTGGGATGACAGAGTCGTCGTCGTTCTCCCCAACGTGTTTCTTCTTTGCGAGTTTGGGTCAAGACCGTTGCTAACTAGAATATATACTTCTTCTAACTCCACATCTTTGCTCTCTGAAGGAGCGTGCGTAGTCAAAGCCAGTGGTTAGCTAAACGCGTATTTTTATTTGTGCGCTTTGCTGGCGTATCCTCAATTTAGAGAAGCATAAAAACTACCTTAAATGTTTACAACGGTCATGACATTTTTTCTAGGTAGTAAGTAGAAGCAGTAGTGTTCACTCATTGTTTGGTCTTATGAAGCATTTCATTCTTTACACTTCTTGGTGAGCTTTCTTGGTAGTATAAACTATTTGAGTAGAAAAAACTACTAATCAAGGTTGTGTTAGATGAAAAACTCAATGAAATGACTAGCTTAGTTAGTAAGGGTATACAGAGACGAGCAACGATTGAGTTGAGACTCTTCCATCAAAACGTGAATCAAGAGAAGTTTACTAGGTAAAAGAATGAGTCCAACCGAAACAAGAACAGCACAATATGAGATGATTGTAGTTCAGCTCAGTCATTCGAAGAGGATCACTAATTTGCGAGGTTACTTAGCATCTTGGTGATAATAATAATTATGGTCGTAGCCAGTAGCATACATTATGGAGGTATCAGGTTGAGGAGATGAGGTTTGTGTCTCAAACGAATTTGATCATTCATACAATATGTTGTATTGAGAGCTAGTAAACGGTAATAAGCAGGGCTCGTGATACTAATAAAATATAAATAGTATGAAGATTATAAACTAACTACTTTAATTACTTTTTTTTTGCTCCTCAAGTTGTTAAGGACCTGACAAATTGATAGAAAGAGATGTTATGATAATAACCTTCCTTCCCTTCTTGCTTCACTGGAGATTGGGCTCACAATTGTCGTACTTTTGAGATGAGATCCAGTTTTTGTGTATTCTACAATATGCATTTCATGCTTATGGTTTATGCTCTCTCATGTTCTGATATGTTATGTCAATTGCTTATCTATGTTGCTCTAAACACTAGTCCTGAAGACTTGTTTAAGGTCTGCTGATTTTTTAATTACAGGATCACATAATCATAGCCCTTTTTGTGCATCCCTTAAGTATTAAGCTCAAACTCAAATGTGAATGGGTTCACATTCACAGTTCACATGCTAAACCATAAGAAGTTTATGCGCTTGTTGTGTACAGAAAGTGAGATCTAGAAATTGATTTTGCTCCTGATAAATAATTTTGTTATCACCAAACCAGCTATAACTATAAACTAATGTAAAATGCTAATAATGAACGTTCAATCTAATTAATCTTGTTGAAAATGTTCCATCTCAGATTCATACACTTGTTTCAACGGCACATTTATCATAAAAAGTAGCATTTAGAATTAAATGGTTTTTGCGAACGTGGACGGGGAGCAAATAATATAACACAAGCGACGTATATCCATCTACACCAAGACTTAATTTATCAACGACAACCTTGGCTTGACATGCTTCCCTGCACATCATGACATTAAAAGCCATAACCTTTCATGGAACTTAATGATGTTTTATATGCATGTAAATACACTTAATCCTATTTATTATTGCATTGTATGTTAATGGAAATAAATTGTGCTCAAACTTACACTGCATGTCGTATGTAATTAACTAAATGGTATTATTTGCTTACTAGAAACAGTAGTTTGTGTAGGTGACACGGTTATGATTTAGTTTAGAGGATCAACAAAATGTCAAATGTGATAACAAACTACGTTGAAATTGAAAGGAGACTGTAGGATTATAAAATTCGCAAATTGCTGGCAAATGCCAGTTCTTTCCTACTTTTATTATCAATAAATCTCACGGAAGCGGAACTGTTATGATATTCAAAAGCATGAAATGTTCAAAACAGGAATTCAGGTAAGTTGAGGTAAGTAATTTTCAAGGATAAGAATTAACCCAAAGCATGATTTATTTACTTTCATAAATACAAACACCAGTTTATTTCTCAATCAAAAACCAGATATAGGAAAAATCGATATTTTTACAAAACATTTTAGCGAGGAAAGTATATAAAAATTGTGATGAACTATTTAAATGCAATTGTGTGTAGCATTGCCCGAGATTTTGGATAATGTTTGCGCTCATCAACTGGTCAACCTTTAAATTAAAAGTCACAATAGTTAATCACTGCAGCTTAGATTGTGATTTATAGTGGAATGGTGGAAAATTTCATGTCACTTGACTCACCTGCTCTTCCAAATGACGCTTGGGATCCCTCTTGCCTACGTTCTTGATGGCCAACTGCTCCGGTGTCATCTTTTCTTCCTCTTCTAAAGCCTACAAACATGACATATATAATTAATAAAACATTGCAACCCTTTGAGTCATTAATTCAATTTCATTAAAACTGTAAATTTCTGCTGGTTTTACCTTGTTGTATGCCTTTGCAAGATCTAATGCTATGCAAAGTTGATTCATTCATTTTGCAGTGGTCTGAATAGTCTTGTAGACGCAAACCATCCATCCAAGACTTTTTATGGAGGTTCAATAGCATTTTCTGTTCTAGTTCATTTTTACGGTAGTTAATGCTAATAGAGTAGTAGTGGCGATTTAAGCCATGTATCAGAGCTTGGATTGATGGTTTCTGAAGATGACCCAAGTTTGATGTCGTCTGCCGAGGCTCTTGTCCCAATACCATCATGTTAGGATTTA